>JBBPQW010000436.1:0-20224 GCA_038092695.1 Boletus rubropictus
TCGCCACCGTCGTACTGCTGGACTGAGCAAGCGTAGATGCAGAGGTTCGAGCTCCACTAAAGGGAGCGCCATTGCTAACCTGTCCTCCAATGGAGGCTGAGCAGGCTCCGAGTCTGAACCTCCACCCCTCGCGAGGGTATCCAAGAAACACCGCAGAAGTGTCTGGCTTGCCAACCTGTCCGCTATGCAATGAGCGTTTAACACCACCAAGTGGATGACGTCCGTCCTCTTGGAGTCGGTCTCTCGAATGATATACAATCGCGTCAGCAGATCATTCGAAAGCAGACGTGGACCGTGGAAAATCGTAGCGACGTGCCGTTGCGCCTCCTCTGCATCGGTCACCTCCCCGAAGACAATCTCGTGCGGACGAAGGACAGAGAGATCGTGCTCCCGAACGACAAAGTGAGGTTGCGACGTGAATCCTGTACCGTTGTCATCATTACCGCCCTCACCACCCTCCGTTTTCGAATCCGCCGTTTCCTTGAGACGGAGTGGGCCACTTGGGCCTTGTACAGTGGCCGCCACGAGGGGGAAACGCCTTTTTGTAGATAGCCACGCCCTCACGATATTAGCCGTAGAAAACACATGTGCGTCTCGAGAACCGTTAACGAGATGGAGCTCAGCGTGTTGTGCGCCATCCCCGGCGCCGTTGAAGAGGCCAAGCCAGATATAACGGAGGTCGGTCGCATCCAGGGGGCGTTGGAAGGTGCGCCCTTGGGTTGGGTGGGTGTTCACCAATGTCCAGCCGGGCATGATTGTAGGGTGGAATTGCAACCCAAGGAATCGCCCGCGCTTTTACGATGCAGGCTCCTCGGCTTTCGCCAGGGCACCCCAGGTACGTATCAGTGGCAGTGAGCATCTACGATGCACGAGTCCCGTACTTTGTTAGTAACATCCGGTCGGCTGGTAGGGTGTGTCAGCACGCATATCGGATGTGATTGATACTTGATCTTATTGTCCCTCGTCGCCACAGGATCGAGTCTGGCCATGGAGAACTCGACGCTGAGCCGCTCCAACAAAGATGTTGCCTAGCAGCCTGTCTCATCGCTCTCCGACTTTCCGTGTCGTTCCTCAATAAAGTTCATATGAAGGCAGCCGTATAACGGCGCACATATGGGCGGCCGAATATCTGCCGGAATGAGTGAGATGGAAGCTGGATTAGGTCGGACGTAACATAAGTGTCACACCCGGTCACAGACGCCGAAGTGCTCGACACCACCGCGAAGATATACAGTATCCGATCTTGACAAGCGGTCTCGATTTTATACCGCAAATCATACCCACGGCTACTACCTAAGATCCTACTGGGGACGCGTCAACCACCGGGAAATCTGACACTGAAAACTTGAAACTCAGTCATGATGGCATCATGTCGGCACATTACATGATATGATTCCCAAGCGTGACGTCTTTTGGATGCTGTGTACGACGTTGTCTCCCTGAGCCTCTGTCGAGCAGCCTGAAAACGCAATCCTTTTGACGACGGGTCCCCGAGCGCTGATTGGCTGACCGGGATCAAATGAACGCAATTACCTGGTGGATTTGGTAGTGTCCGACCCACGGTTTTCCACTTTTTTTGCTGACAGAGTTTGCCTTACGTCTTCTTCTTGCCCAGGTCCGAACAAGGGGCTAGCTAATTGCGCTCAAGGCTCGTAAGTTGGAGCTTGGTACTTGCCATAGCACGTAACAAAGAGTCTTCAGTTGGACGAGCGGAAGTTCAATATCGGGCAACGTGTGAGTGACGCACCTGAACACTTTTGACGATATTGGCTATATCAGCTGGGATTGGGCTCGCTCAATCCCACAGTGCCTTGAAGCAAGGTCCAGAATGGATGAAAACTATGGAGACGAGTGGAAGGGGTATGTAATTGCAAACGTGCCGACTTTTCATGACTGCCGATTCAGAAACCACCGATCCTGATGCGCATAGTACACATCGCACTTGGAGTGGCCCTATCGGTGACGTTGTCAACTCGGCCATTAGCATTTTGAAACTGGTTTGGATGGACTTCACTCGTTATGCTTTTGGGTTAGCCTGAAACTTTGCTTCGTTTGATCCGAATTTCGCTTTTGCACAAGAAATCCGCCAATCGATTGGCTTCCTACACAACGTAATGCATATCAACTAGCCGCTTGTTTTTTTTCATTTCAGGCGGTTTTGCATATACCCGCCCCCACTCGCTATTGCGGCACTAATTTTGGTAAGTGCAGAGTTTGAGCATCCGCTTGACCCAAGTCATATAAGTGCAACCTTAGCTGTGTGCTGTGTTTGACACTCTTTCAATCTTTTTCCTCCTCCTTCCAGCCGTCCCCGATGTCAGCCGAGACAAAGGTCTGGTTTAGTGGGTGCCTTATGATCTGATGAAAGTATCTTGCAGTTCTAACGTTACTCAGCTACCGGTTGTTCTTCCGGCTTTGGACTTTCTATTACGGAGCACGCTTTGCAAAAAGGCGATAGAGTGGTTGCGACGCTGCGCAAACCCGAGATTCTTTCCGAGTTGGCGGCAAAGTATCCCGAGAGACTTCTAGTCCTTAGGCTCGACGTCACCAAACCCGACGAGGTGACTGCTGCATTCGCTGCGAGTCAAGAGAGATTTGGTCGCGTCGATGTCGTCGTGAACAATGCCGGTGGCGCAGTGATTGGGGAGGTGGAAAGCGTACCCGATAGCACTGCGCGATCTCTTTTTGAAGTCAATTTTTGGGGGGCTTCGCATGTGAGCAGGGAAGCAGTGAGGTTCTTCCGGGAGGTAAACAATCCGGTGGGGGGACGATTGCTTCAAGTGTCATCCATAGCGGGCATTCGATCGTCGGCTGCCGGTGTATACTATTCTGCGAGGTGAGTGATTAGGATACACCGTTGGATCATAGATGCTGATGCACATGGCAGTAAATTTGGTAGGCTGTCATAACCTCGAAAGGTTCCCGGGAAAATTGACTTGGTGTGTAGCCCTCGAAGCTCTAAGTGAAGGCCTTGCGGAAGAGCTTCACCCTGACTGGAACATCAAGGTAAACTACTCGCATTCTGCTAAGCTCATCATCAGTATCCTAATATTATGGCATCTTGGCAGGTAACCATCCTCGAACCGGGCGCGTTTCGTACGAAGTGTTCCACCGACAACGTGATAATCACTCCTGTCCATCCAGCGTACACCGATCCTTCGTTACAAACGATGCAATGGCGCGGCGTTTTCGCGAATCCTGGTCCGGTATTCAATGGTGATCCAGACAAGTTTGCAGAGGCGGTGTACAGGACAGCTTACCTGGAGGATCCTCCTTTGAGATTGCCCATCCACGCCTTGTCTTTGGCCGTATTGAGAGAGAAAGGACAACAATTACTTGAGAGTGCGGACAAGTGGGAGTCTTGGTCGGCCGACGTATTGCTGAAGAATTGAAGCTTGGACTATCACCAATGGTGACAACCAGGTGCAACATCTCATTCATATCTGTCTTGATATATATGACAAACAATCACTGTTCTCTTTTGAAATTTTTTGCAAAAATCTTGGAGATCCTATGGTTGTGCTGGACTTGTAAGCGGCATTGCGAAGCTGAGGTTATGATTGCATCCAGCCCAAGCAATTTTGATCTCAGCTGACTATGCTAATGTTATTACTGTACTTGGACATAACAATAAGAGATTTTCTCTGCAGCCAGTGAGGATAATTCGCATCCGATGGTCCGATAGTAACATATACCGGCTGAGCTAATAGCCGACGCTGGGAAAGCTCTTACAGCGGCACACAGGAATTCAAGCTCAGGCTCTCTGAACTGGCGACAGTAATTCGCATCCGATAGTCCGATGTAGCCTTTTTGGACTGCTTTAATAGCGGGTACCGGAGGAAGGCAATATTCATACGTTAGCAGCGGCAACCTTTCCCTTCGTATCCAACCAGATCGACAAAGCATGTCGATTCCCAGTCTTGCTTTTCGGCTCTCTGGCAGTGTGCTCACTACCCTCCAACCTCCGTGGGTTGTCTGCTCCTTCTGCCAGCCCTGATTTTGAGTGCTACCGTTCTAGCATACCTCGCGCCAAAGAATGGGCTCTGGCATACCGATCCACACCCGCCCGTCCGCTCCTCGATATGTCACAGGGTGTCCCAGGAAGTCCTACGCCGGACGTGTTGCGCGACGCACTAGCGAGGACATCCTCGTCTCTTCATTCTTCAGGCTACGGCCATGTTCTCGGAGAGCCAATGTTACGCGCTGCTCTTGCCCAGGAAATGAAAACGGTCTACGGACACAACGCAGACATTACAGCCGAAGACGTTGCTATCACAGGTGGATGCAACATGGCATTCATAGCAACCATGATGTGCCTAGTGGAAGCTGGGGACGAGGTGATCCTCCCTGCGCCATGGTAGTCCTGTTAACTTCCACTATACACGTCTCTCTTATGCATCATCTCCAGGTACTTCTGTCACTTGTACGGCGCCTTTCGTCTTCTCTCCATATGTCGACTTGACGTGCGCGTGGTAGTATGAGCCTTGACTTACTCGGCGTCAAGTGTGTTTCGTTGTACACTCGACCAGACCGAGGCTTTTTGCCTTCAATTAAGGAATGCAAGAAATTGATCACGTCCAAGACAAGGGCGATCGCGCTAGTCACACCAAACAATCCCGTTAGTTTTTTTAAAAATCCCCCAACCCGCTCCCAGGCTCATCTTGTCGAGTCAGACTGGGGCGATTTACCCACCCGAGCTCATAGCACAATTCGCAGAGCTGGCGCAAGAGAACAATATCGCACTCGTGATAGACGAGACGTACCGCGACTTTGTGGAGCACTTTCCTCCACACAACTTGTTCTCCCCTACGCAAACCGACATATCGCACCTATCCTGGTCCTGGAGATCGCACATCATTCACCTCTTTTCGTTCTCTAAATCTTATTCCATTCCAGGGCACCGTCTCGGCGCAGTCGTTGCCTCGCCCGAGCTTCTAAGATACATCATGGCGACGCTTGATTGCATCCAAGTTTGCGCTCCTCGGCCTCCGCAACTGGCTCTCGCCGATGGGTCGCTCCTGTCTGAGCTTCGGCCTTTCATGCTCTCGAATGCCATGGCATTGAAGGAGCGCCAGGAACTCTTTCGCAAGTCCCTTCCGTCAGATTGGACCATTGGCTCACAAGGAGGTTTTTATGCGTTCGTAAAATACCCTTTCCGAAACATGTCCTCGATCACGTTTTGTCAACGCTTGGCAACGGAATTGGGTGTTCTCGTTCTGCCTGCTCAGTTTTTCTACAACGAGGCGGACGTGGCGGAAAGGCAGGCAATGGGTCTCGTTGAAGAAGGATGGGATAGATGGGTTCGTTTTGCGGTCGCAAACGTCAGCGATGAGCAGATTGTCAAAGTCTGCGAGCGTCTGAGGGAATGTAATGCACTTTTCGAATAGATTTAGAATACAACATCAATTTATCTGGGATTATTGTGGCTATGCATTTTATCAGGAGACTTGCACTCGATCGCTATGGATGTACGCCTCATTGTCTTTGCATGCAACCGAAATCCTTTCATGACCGCGAAACGCTCAGACAGGGCTCCAATACACTCAACAGATCCATGCAGGGTCTCTGGTTAGCCCACCGCAAAGCCAAACTGAACCTCAACGCTGCCGTGGCACCGCAACCGATGCTGTCGGCAGCAGGCGCAGTGGTGTCACCTTCACCGAACGAACCTGCCGTTGTAGCGCCACCTGCTGAGGAGCCCGAGCTTGCAGAAGCTGGGACACCGCCAGCGGACACGCAGGTTAACCCCCAGTCCGCACCTACGCCCACGGATGACCGCCCTCCGACTTCAAAACGCAAACTGCGCCGTAGCGGGGGGGATAACGACGGGGCGAAACGACCTCGCACAATCACTACTACGGCCTCTAGCGGGGGCAATACATCCAAGACGTACGCACCACCCTCGACGCGCCTGTCCGACCTCGGCGGCGTGGAGTTCTGCATCGAAAAGATGCTCGAGCTCGTCGCCATGCCGCTATGTCATCCTGAGATTTACTTGCATACGGGGGTCCAGCCTCCACGCGGGGTGTTGTTGCATGGTCCACCTGGGTGTGGCAAGACACTGCTGGCAAACGCGATCGCTGGGGTAAGTCCAAATTGATTGTCAATCGTGTGGAAATACGTGTGTGCTAATGTGCTTTCTTCGTGTGCGTATATGTACCGTGACGTAGGAGCTTGGTGTGCCTTTCATTAGTATTTCAGCGCCGTCGATCGTGTCGGGGATGTCGGGCGAATCAGAAAAGACGCTGAGAGACACTTTCGAGGAGGCAAGGGTAGGCTGTAGCAGTATCGTTGGTCAATACCTGCTGATGCCAGACCGATGTAGCGCGTCGCACCGTGTCTTCTCTTCATCGACGAAATCGATGCCATCACCCCGAAACGAGAAAGTGCACAGAGGGAGATGGAGCGACGGATCGTGGCCCAGTTTTTGACATGCATGGATGGTCTGTCCCTCCGCCACAACGGTCTCAGAAACATATGGCTAGACGTTTTATAGACATGTCTTGGGAAAAGACGGAAAATAAGCCCGTAATCGTCATTGGTGCAACGAATCGACCCGACTCTCTGGATGCTGCGCTGCGCCGTGCTGGGCGGTTCGATCACGAAATAAGCATGGGCGTACCTGACGAGGTCGCCAGAAATAAGTCAGTTTTCCAGTTACTTCCCACCGCTTCCTTTCCTCACGCGTGCAAACCTAGAATACTTCGTGTGCTGTGCACCAGACTTCGACTCGAGGGCGATTTTGATTATGCATCCCTTGCAAAAGCAACGCCAGGTTATGTCGGTGCGGATCTGTCGGCGCTGACGGGGGCAGCAGGCGTTATCGCCGTAAAACGAATATTTAAAGAGATCTCGGAAGGAACTTTCGTTCTACCAGACGCGCCGGAGATAAAAACCAATGATAGAAATACCCCAATGGCTATTGATTCGATCCCTCACGCGCCAACGATAGAAGCACCCCCACTTTCGCACCCTGCTCGACCGTTTGCGTCACTCGTCAGCCAGCTCTCCTCGAGCTCCATCGCACATTTTCTGCACGCGCATCCGTCTGCATTGACAGAATCCCAACTTGCGCCGCTATGTATCACGTCCTCCGATTTTCGCGCCGCTCTTGCCCAAGTTCAGCCCTCGTCGAAACGGGAAGGGTTCACGACGGTCCCGGATGTCACGTGGTCTGATATTGGCGCGCTGCATGGCATCCGGGAAGAACTCCAGATGGCGATCGTCCAACCGATCCGACGACCCGAGTTATTTAGCGCAATGGGGATCGAGGCTGCGTGCGGTGTCTTGCTCTGGGGTCCTCCTGGGTGTGGCAAGACGTTGCTTGCGAAAGCGGTGGCCAATGAGTCAAGGGCGAATTTCATCAGCGTAAAGGGACCGGAGTTGCTGAACAAGGTGAGCTTCGTTTGTCGTCGTGAAAGGCTTCTTGATTGATGTGATTTGTTGGCCGTTGGAATAGTATGTGGGCGAGAGCGAGAGAGCGGTCAGACAGGTGTTTTCGCGGGCACGTGCATCGTCGCCCTGTGTCGTCTTTTTTGACGAGCTCGACGCCTTGGTACCGAGACGGGATGACAGTCTGGTACGTCTCCTTTCTTCTTCCCATCCCCTTACTATACCACCAATTCCACTCTTCTCCGCTAAACGTTGTATATATGACACTGAAAACGACAGTCCGACTCGTCCGCGCGTGTCGTCAACACCCTCCTCACCGAACTTGATGGCTTGGACGCACGTAAAGCGGTCTTCGTCATCGGAGCGACGAACCGCCCGGACATGATCGATCCTGCGATGGTCCGACCTGGGCGCCTGGACAAGCTGTTGTATGTCGATCTTCCGAGTTATTCTGAACGCGTTGAGATTTTGAGGACGTTGATGAAGAGGGTGCCGGTGGCGAATGGTGGTGGTGATGATAGTGACGGTGGTGGTGGTGGTGGTGGCGGGGAGGTTGTGGGGGAGGTTGCAGAGAGGTTGGTGACGGAGGGGTGTGAGGGGTATAGCGGTGCAGATTTGGCGGCTGTGGTGAGGGAAGCGGGGGTGGTTGCGTTGAGACGGGTGCTAGGGTCGCTTGAGGAAATGGAGGGAGGAGAGGGGGAGGGACCTGGACTCGGGGAAGCAGATCCGAGGGTGATGGTGACGGCGGCGGATTTTGTGCGCGCAGTGGACAAGGTTGGGCCGAGTGTGTCGGTGGCGCAGAGGAGAAAGTACGAAGCGCTCCGAACAAAATTTGCGGGGTTGCCGGTGAGGGTCAAGGGGGAGGATGGCAGTCGAATAGAGGTGGTGTAGTCTGGACTGACCAAGGGAGTGTCATTTATCAGACATGCGGTTCAGTACAACGTATTTGTTTTGGTTCATTGGCTTGAGCTAGCGACCGCAAGAACAGGTGGGCGCAGCGCTCGGAAAATTAGCAAAGAATACAAATGTATATCCCCTAGCAAGATCCTCCCGTCCTACAACACGCCCCACTCCAGCTCTAAAATCCGGGAACCTTGGCGCGTTTGGTCCGTCGCATCCTACCCACACCGCAGGCTCCGGCGGCAATACCACCCCTTGCGACCCCACCGCCCACGGGCCTCCTTGTCCCAGTGACCAGCTCGGCAGCCTCTGTTTCATCCCCACCCAACATCCTCAACAACCGCCGCTTCTCCTCCGCCTGTCCGGGATCCTCGTATGTCACCCTCGTACTCTCATCCACGGATCGCAGCCCGTCGAACAAGCACATATCAATGTCCGGCTGGGGCGGTGGTGTTGGAGGGACAGCCGGCCGAAGGACGGGGCGATGAGGCGAGTGAACGTTGACGTTCTCGCGGGACGCGTTTCGCGATGCGATCTATTTCTCAAAACACCAGCACCGGGCAATGACATAAGCAAAACAAAGAGAGAAAGAAAAGCGACGAAATACCATGAAGCACGAGCATGAGTATTACTAGCATACCAGGGACATGACGGACACGACGTACATTGGACTGCCCACCAGGTCGCACCCGCTTCCCCTTCCTCACGCCGTCTGCACCGCCCGTATCTCTCATCCCCGCCCCATCCTCCTCTGCCACAGGACGCTTCCCGAGGAGCGACGTTAGGCTCTCGTGGAGCGCTTTAGTGATGTCGTCCGTGTCCGGGAAACGTACAGGCGATGAGGATGCGACGAACGCGTCAGGAAATGAACTCAATGGAGGGAGTCTCATCGGCGAGGGTGATGTCGAAGATGGAATTCGACCTTGGGCTCGAGTGTTGGCATCAGCATCGTGAATCGAGCCAGTGGGTCGGCACGCAGGGGTGACGTGCAAGGATAGCATGGATGCGAGTATTGGAGGGGTGAGTAGAGGAGGACGCAGTTCACCCTCGACAAGGGGTGAAGAGCTGCTCTGTGGAGGCGGGACGGGGGGAGAGGATGACGTCGTGGGGAGGTTTGTCTGGGCTTTGGCTTCCTCTGGGGGATCCGGGTCGTGCATTAGAAATCTCGCTTTGCCAAACAGTCCGTCGTGCGGGGGAGATGCTGGCTCCAACGTCTTGTCACGGTGTTGTCGAGCGTCCAGTTCTTGATTACGTGGGCTAGTATCTTGGAGGAGGCCAGCTTCTTTGACAAACATAGGTTGGTTGGCCGAACCGTCTGGGGGAGGATAAGTCACAGTACGCTGCAAGAAAGAGAACCAGAGAGAGCCTACCATTTGTGATATCCACCATTTGGTGTCCCATTTCCTTCTCCTTGCCCTTGCCCTTGTCTCTTCTGACCTCGGGGACCGGTTCTAAATGCTGAGCAGATGCAAAACCATCCCCTCTATCGGTAAATACTCTTGCATGAGATCCAACGAGGTATTCTTTCACACATGGAATAATTCCCGTCTTCGCAACATCTTCCAGCCACGCTAGAGAAACGACCGGGATCTGCCACTCCAATGCTTTGTCAAACTTGACACCTGTTCCGCTGGGGCAGAGAAGGTGCGTCGACCGGCAAGAGAATGTCGGCTCTAGAGTCATCCCTACACAAATGCAATGATGACTAAGTTGAATGGTGGAGGAACGAAAGGAAGACGAACCGACCGCCCTCACGAGACGTCGAACCCAACACAGTTCAGACTGATCTAGACCAGACAAGCTCAATTTGATCTTCTCCGCGTCTATACCCGTGTGCAATGTCTGTGAGCAGTTGAAGGCAACCAACATGGACATACCAGGTACTGGCATCATGATCTTGAGTGGTGTGAAAGATACGTTTTCATCCGGTTCACATATTCGCTCGTGGAATATGGAATGTTCGAGCCAGCATTCCGTCCTATACTTGGTTCGTTCGTTGTCATCACATGCATCGTGATAAAGCTTGCTTCCACTGCCGCGACATACCACCGATATCATCAGCGATAAATCTTGAATCAAGAAAACGACAACTAGCTGAAAGGCAGATGCTAGGAACGTACCTTATCAACCTCACGACAATGAAACTTGGTTCTTCAGCATCATCGTCCATCACGACACCACCACCATTCTCAATTGCCAATCGGACGTTTTGACAACGTGCTTCACCAAGAAGACAAAAGGTGTACCCAGAAAAGAGTGTCGACGTGTTTGATTCTCCTTCTGGCTGAACCGAATCATATAAACCGCTCCCCCCCGCCTCACCGGGGCAAACCGAGGTACACCTCGTATTTCGGCAAAATGGCTGTCGAACGGCAGGTCCTTTCATAGGGACGGAAGGAAACGAATTGGCTCGTCTGAACGACGATATAACACTCTCTTTCCCCTTTCCTTTCCCATGTTCGGCTCCGGTACCGTTACGATTCACCGCGTTCGATTGAACATGTGGCCATGTGGGCGTCGAAGGTGGCGATCCCGTGGCTTGCGACTTCGAAGGGCTGCGGACAAGTTTCCCACCGTTAAGTTCGAATCCGCGAGATTTGAGAAGACTTTGCCAGAGTTGAAGGGTGACAGCGGGAACTGGCTTGATAGCGCTAGCCATTTCTTCCTCCTCACCGTCGATTTCGAGGTTGTGTATGACAGTGAAACTACCGGTAGGAATAATAGGCTTTAACCGCTTTGGCTGAGTGACACCGTCTACGGGTATCGCCGAATTTAGGTGAGAGCCTGGGACGGTGGCTTGGACAGGAAGTAAAGATATTGGGTCTGGGTGACAACACGAAGTCCAGAACGACTAATAAGGACTGGTATGGGATCATGTACTCACTCACACGCCGGGACGGGGACTTTCGTTCTGGTCTTGGTCGACTCACGAGATATTTCCTTTCGTCGAACCTACCTTTGAAAGTGCATCAATAGAGGAATCATATCAGAAACCAAGACAAGACTCACCACCAAACTGGAGACAGTCCCAGAACCATTCCTCCCAAACGATATGTATGTGTGCTTCTTTGCGCTTGTTGAACTTTTCCGCATACTTTATCTTGTCGGTTTCTATGTCGCCTGAGCACAGAAGATGAGTGACTCTGACAGGCCGTTCAATGTTTTCGAGGTAGATTCCTTGATGCGCTGTCACGAGACGGTTTATTTCGGTGCGTTGATGAACGTCATCTATGCCCGAGAGGGATAGTACAACGTTCGAGAAGATGGGCAACCGGTGTTTGGCAATGCTCTACGACGGACAATGAGTTTGAGGTCAAGGAGCAGGAACACTTCGCACTTGTTCGACGTCGACGTCATCTCCACGTAGCCATATTGCATGCGCTTCGGTGATCCAGTCCGGAGTCATGATAGGTATCAGGCGCTCGAGGGCACACTGGGCACGTGAGCGAAGACAAGGGTGGTGGTCCAAGAGAACATACCGAGTACTTTGCTCCACCTTGTGAGTTAGCGATGAGATGAGTAACGAGGTCAGTCAAGTCACTTGTGGAGTTGGCACCGAGCTCGAATGCCATTTTGAACAAAGTTGGCTGTATACAAGGATGAAGTTGGGTCTCCGAATTGGTTGGCGAGACAGACCTTGTCCATTATTCCGGTTGCACATATGGTGAAACCTTTGAAAGGTCTGGGGCAAAGGTCTACCATACTTGCATTGGGAGGCATCTCGGAATCCGAGCTACGGCCGTAAGACGTGTCTGGGTCGTGAACCCGAGCGGAGGGAGTAAGGAGCGGTGCGGGACGAAGCTTGACATTGGGTACCTGCGCAAGACTTGTGAGATGCGCTGTGGACGGTACAGAAGATGAGACCGACTCGCCTTGTGTGATTTGTTACCGCGTCGCATCGAAGAGATGATGTGCCAAGTTCCGTGGAGTCGCGAAGTAATGGTGACTGGTGGTCACGTGACCAAGTTCAGGGCTGGTCGATACGCGATGTGGTGACAAGAATGGCGGTGAAAATATCATCTTTGGACGGCGCTACGTGAGAGCGGGATACGGAGAAAGAAATGCGGGTATATTGCAGGACGGGTATGTACGGTGCAATACAAGCAACGAAACATGAGATGTGTGGCTACTGGACGTGCGGTGCGGTGTAATGAGCGAGGGCAGGGGATGGGCAGGAGCACGAAGTGCTCTTCGGCTCCCCACGGCAGCGGGAATCTGCAACAGAGCGTGAGCTGCGATCCCTGGCTTTAGGAGTCTGACGACGACGCATGCAGCGAAACGCCGCACGCCCAGGGTCTAGGAGGAGGAAGAGAGGATGGCTGGGCTTACCCGGAATGTTAGCCGCGGACAGGAGGTAACGTGTAATGGATGAATGCATTGTGGAGGATGGGGTGGGCTTGCATGTACGGCGCGAGAATCTGCGCGTGTCGTCTCAGATATACCAGGAAGGCGTCGCTTGCCCAGCGGCCCTTGACTTTCACTATGTCGAAGGGAATGTTCCTAAGTAGATATTCGAGCGTGGAGCCTATTCGAATGCCGTGCCCTTTCAGGGGTGGAAGGCCTGCCTTTCTGAGTGCCATGTCGAGGGATTTCAGGAATTTTGACCTGGTTAATGGATGGTGGCCGTTTGGGACGCGATATGCAAACAGATGGGCGTCGGGGGGAGTGTCATTTACCCTAAAATGGTTGTCTAGGCCGAACTGAGGGTCCACCGGGCCTTCCTGCCTTGCCCAGTTGACATCCTCCCCTTGGGGTGCCGATTTCGTTCGTGGGAGATGGAAGTTGGTGATCTCCAGGCCTTGCCTGTCATGCTGAACGGTGACATGTCTGCAGGTGACATGTGATGTCGGGTCAAACGCATTGATGTTAGGGATGGTGAATTCCCCAGTTCGAGCTGCAGCAAAGAAGGTTGTGGTGAGGCACACAAATACAGCAGCATCTAGCGGAAGGTTGAGGTTTAACTGCTCGCGGATGATCCCTATCACGTTGGTGGTGTAGGGTTCATGCGCAGCCCATTTGGAAGAAGGGGGGGATAGGGATTTACAGGCTTTTAGCAGGGCATTGGTCTCATTCTCCTCGAGGTCCCAGCTTACCCCATGAATAATATGCCATGTGTGGATGCCATTTAAGTAGTTGACAACAGTTGAATAGAAGTATAGGCTGACCATGGTTGATAGGAAGATGGCTATCAGGGGGGACTTGGTGTTAAATAGCTGAATCAGGCAGCTAAAGTCCAATGTCAGAGATTTAGATTGATGTAGCTAAAAGTGCACATACCTGGAGTCCTGACATGGAACTTGCAGGTTCTACTCTAAGTGCGCACTACAATGATAAACAATAATAAGAAGTGCCACAATGTGGCTTACAGGTGAGTTACAGGTGTAACTGACCACATGTGGTCAGTATGTGATCAGTAGTGGTCAGTAGTGACCAGTGAGTGGTCAGACTGTGGTCAGGCCTCTAATAGGCAGTGAGATGACCAATTACAATGTCTAACAGTTCCCCCTGATTGTGCATCTCTCTGCCAACCAGCTATCTTCTCCTGAGAGTGCCCAATCCCATATAAGAACAGAATTGCTCAACTTTGGTCCAAGGGAGTGCCTTTGTGAGCAAATCAGCAGGCATTTTACCAGTGGCCACATAAGTGGGTGAAATAGCACCCTGATCCACCACATCTCTAAGCCAGAACCAGGACAGGTCCAGCTGCTTCATCCTACCATGGTGTTCTGGGTGTTTGACCACTGAGATGGCACTTTGGTTGTCCATATAGAGCACAGACAAGCCAGACATGGCAAAGCCAAGTTCCTGCAGCATCTTGCACACCCAGACAATCTCCTTGCCAGCCTGGCAAGCAGCCATGTACTCAGCTTTGGTTGTAGACAGAGCTACAATGGGCTAGTGCTTGAATATCCAGGAAATGATGCCAATGCCTATCTTGACAATGAAAGTGCCAGTGGAATGACCAGTGTCCTTGCAACCACCATGGTTTGCATCAGAATAAGTTGTAAATAGCTGGGATTGGAGTGGATCTGGCACATAAGTGATAGCATAGTCCATGGAACCCTTGATATAGTGGAAAAGGTGCTTTAGAGCGTTTCAGTGGGTGATTTCAGGCTCAGAAGTGAATAAGGCAAGTTGTTCAACAGTATAGGCAATGTTTGGGTGAGTGGTGCAGGAGAGGTACTGCAAAGAGCCAATAGTGCCATCATAGTTGACAGAACGCATGAAAGAGCACTCTTCTGCAGTTCTAGGGCTTTGCTCATATGAAAGACACAAACCAGGCATCATAGGTGTTGAAACTGGGTTAAAATCAGTTAAACCATACCAGGCAAGCATATCAGCACAGTATTAAGGCTGGGAGATGGAAAGTGAGCGATTTGAGTGATTTTTGGTGATTTGAATGTCCAGAAGCTTAGTAGTGGGCCCCAAATCACACAGTTTGAAATGGGAAACTCTGCAATGGCTTGCTTGATTCCAGACAGGAAGGTTGATGCAAAAGTCATATCATCGACAAAGACAGGGAGAATAATGCAGACGTCACCTCAGACAAATATATACATAGCTGCATCAGAATATGTCTGCTTGAAGTTCATGGACTCCATAATGGTGTGCATTTTGTGATTCCAGTGATTTCCACCTTGTTTTGTGCCATATAGCGACTTCTTCAGCAAACAGACTATTTCCTTGGGATTCCCTTGCACAAAGCCTTCTGGTTGCTCTATATAGATGTCACAGTCCATGTTGCCATTGAGATAGGCATTGGAGATGTCAACAGACCACAAATAGAGGTTGTGCAGCACTGCTAGCACCAAAATGATGTGGAGAGTGGGTAGATGCATTGTAGGGGTGAAAACCTTGAGGTACTCAAATCTAAGTTGTGTTTGCTATAATGATGTATGAGAAGACCACTAATTAGCACAAAATACTAGTACATGAATAGTGGTAGTTTGTGGTCAGCACTAATGATGTATCACTGATGTATCACTAGTGCTGCTTATTCAAGGGATCCTACTATAATCATGTGTGTGATATATCACATTTGTGTAAGCTAAAACCCTGCTGAATTAGGCTGATACATCACCCATTCAGAAGTCATCACTAGGTGCATTCTGGTAATATATCATGGTCAGCTAATGAGTACATTGCCTTGCAGATGCCTATCCTGATACATCACCCATACTCGCAGGGTAATAGTCTGCCCTCTCAATGAAGCAGGTGATACATCACCCATTTACTCACAATCATGGACTAATATATTACTAATGTATCACTCAGCCTTATAATCCCCTGGGTAGAATTAGTTGACAATTGATGATATATCATGGTAAGCTTAGTATGCACATCCATTGAGGATCAAACTGATACATCACCACATCTATGCTCAACATCACACCCCCCCAGCTGATACATCACTTTGTATCCTTGACATCATAGTATGTACCTCACACCATGCACCCCTGGCTGATACATCACTTGCTTACATCACTTGTGCAGCAGCTCGCATAAGCCCTTTTGAGTGATATATAACTTGCACACAAGCAAGCCCCCTCGATGATCAATGATACAGTATATTATAGTAAGCTTCTATCCATACCTCTTAATGAACTGACTGATACATCATTTTCACAAGCAAGCTCCCCTGATGATTGGTAACATATTGATACATCACAGTATGTATCTCACACCATGCACCCCTGGCTGATACATCACTTGCTTACATCACTTGTGCAGCAGCTTGCATTGGACCCTTCTGAGTGATATATTACTCACTCACAAGCAAGCCACCTCAATAACTGATGATATATCATGGTACATACCTCACATTATGCATGATATGCACCTTGCATAGAATCTAGCAAAGCATCTACTCAATGGTAAGACAAAGTCCAATAGAGTAGAGAATACATGCCAAGGGTCTTGTTGATGATCAACTTCATGCCAATGGAGAGGTCACAGCAAGGGTGAATTGCATAGAACTAGCTTAATGTACAGGATAATGAAGGACACTATTTATATAATGGAAGTCCGTGCACGGACCCAGGGATACAATAGAACTTGGAGGAAGAGTTCTATATATTGAGAAGAGTGTTCCTTATAGAAAAACAATAAAGGAGTCATGGAATGTTCAAAAAGGGGAAAGAATATTCCATCTGAATCTATGGTCGAGAGAAGGAAAAGTCAATGTGAGTAGAGACACTGGGATTACTAGGACGACCCAGAGGGAAGAAGGTGCAAAAGAAGGAAATTGACTTGAGATATTGCCCTACTGTAACATTACCCCATTCATAGCTTTGAAGGACCACCTCAAAGACTACCTCTATGGTATTCATGATGACCACTTCAAAGTTCTGGCCCCAATAAATTGCCTCTGTTGTAGATGTCATTGTTATTGTCAAAGTCAGGGGCTGAGAAAGCACAATGTGCCTCAGGGCAAGTGATTGCAAGATGTTTTACCACACCACAGCACACACAAGAGTGAAAGGGGCAGTGATGGGGAGAGTGACCAGCTGCATGACAATACTGGCAAAGGCAACAAGGGCATCAGCCATGAGTATGGTTAAGGGCCTAGGCAAAACATTCATAACAGTGGTATTGGGGGCATTGATGGATAAGGTGGTTGGGGGAGTGACATCAAAAGCAAAAAAGGGAGCAAGGAGGAGGAATAGGAAGGCCAGGTGGGGTCTCTGGTCCATTGATAAGGATAGGATTAAAGATAGACCCATGTGGGGCAAGTATGGCGGAGATCTTCTGTTCTTTGACAGCTCTATTAGCAACTTTCAACCCTTTAGCACAGGCCATCTTGAATTTGGTGGGGATGCCACCAGCAGCAGCCCAGATGGAGGAAGGAAGTGGGGATGGGGAGCAGGCAACGGGAGTAGCAGGGTGCATGGGGACGTTGATAGGCAGAATTGGGTTAGAGAGGGAGTGATTGTTATTATAGATATGCTGGTCAACCAGGTTCAGTGACTCATAAATGGGGCCTAGGATGCTGGTAATGTTGGTGAGGGGGAGATGATTGATGACATAGCCAAACCTGTTGGTATACAGCAGCCCTAGAATGGTGTTGTGAATGTCCACAAGTCCTAGCTGGATAGCTACTCCATGAAAGGTTTCATCTATGTCTCAGTAGGAATGTTGGGGTATACCATCACGGTAGAGGGCATTAAGAGAAGAGTAGGTACGAAATAGAGTGGTGTTGCCCATAAACATGGGGTTATTTTCTATAAGAAGCATCAACTGGATATTGAGAAGCATGGAGGCATACAACATATTGTGCCTAGCAGTAGGGAGGTGCATGGAGCAAGCTCTGTAGGGAGGTAGGGCATGAGGGGCTGGGAGGTTGGACTGGGAAGATGAGGATGAAGTGTGACTGATGGACATATTGATGGGTGATGATTAGACTGAGAGGAAGTTGGAGGGAAATTGCCTCTTATACTCATTGAGGGTGGTCCATGCATTTTTGAGATTTTCCTCAGGTTCCCACATAGATTTGGAGATAGGCCATCCCTTCCAGAAGATCAGAAATTAGAATGATCTGCAGACCTTCTTGTGGCATAGGATCTTTCTGACTTCAAATTCCTTTTCATCTCTGACAACATTAGGTGGGTTGTAGGTGAAATTCAGGCCATGTTCCAGGGTTTCCTGATAGGATGATAGAAGGGACACATGGAACATGTTGTGAATCTTTCACAAGCGTGAAAGTTGGAGGTGATAGGTGATGGGGGTAATGACCTTCTCAATTTCAAAGGGGCCATATTGCTTGGGAAGGAGTTTCCATGATTGGTCAGGGACATAAAGATTCTTCTCTTTGAGCCACACTTTATCGCCCTGTTTCCAGGGGATGAACTTGGTGGTTACATGGGATTTCATCACCTTCTGGGCCAGCTCATGGGCTGCTAGTGCTTTAGCCCAGGCTTTATTGATATCCATGAGGTGTTCATTGAGGGAGTCAACAAAGAAGGGGAAAGTGAAGGATATGGGCAAGGTTCATATCCCATCATCAAGGAAAATGGGGTTTTTTTTGTTATGAAGTGGACCAATGAGTTGTGATGGAATTCAGCAGAAGGGATAAGTTCTTTCCATTAGGTTTGTACTCTGTTACAAAAGATCTGAAGGTAGGTTTCGACCTCCTGATTGACCTGCTCAGTCTCTCCATCAGTCTTTGGGTGGTAAGCGGAGGAGAGGTGAACATTGTATTCGAGGAGGTGAGTGAGCTCTTTGGCAAAGGCTGAGGTGAACTGAGGGCCTTTATCTGAGATGACATGGTTATGAAAACTGAACCTAGTGAAAAATTTCCCATAGAACACTTTAGCAACTTCTTCCACACTGATAGTAGAATTGCAAGAAGTTAAATTTACCCCCTTCATAAGCCCATGGTCGACCATGACCATGAGAGCATCATGACCTTGGACTGGGGGAAGCCTGGTGACAAGATCAATGGAAATTTGCTGAAAAGGGTGGGTGCAGGTGGAGGAGAGGGGAGAAAGGGGGGATACCATAGAATGGGTGTCCATCTTGGAGGACTGGCAGACTGCACACCCAGAAATAAATCAATGGACAAATGCAGTAAGGCCAGGCCACCAGTAGTTGTGAGAGATTAGTTCGGTAGTGTGAAAAATGCTGCCATGTCTGCCAGTGAGAGATTCATGAAGAAACTTAACGAGGTCATGGTGGGTGAAGGTGGAGATATAGAGATGGTCTTGGAAGTAGAGATGGTCATCTTGGTAAACCCAGTCTTCAGGGTGAGAGCAGCCGAAGAGGGATTGGGAGTTCTCCATGGCCCAAAGGGCAGACTGGATGAGGGGATCGGAGGAGGTGGTGGTGGTAATCTTTGCACTAAGGGCGAGGTCAATATTATGAACAAAGACCTCATTTGAAAGAAGGGTGACAGCCTGATTGTTAGAGGAATTATTGATGTGGTCATGGCAGGAGAGGGCATCAGCAGGTCCCATAGAGGTACCAAGGATGGGGGAGAAGGTTAGGTTGAAGTCCTGTAGAAATAGGTGCCAATGCGCTTGTTGGCATGAAAGTTTCTGGGGGTCATGAAAATAGATGAGGTTTTATGGTTGGTAATAATAGTGATGGGAAGGCCAGTGCCCTGAAGATAGTGCTTCCATTCATGTAGTGCATGGATGATGGCCAGCAACTCGCAGTCATAGATGTCATAATTATGCTCAGCAAATGAGAAGGTCTTAGATAGATATGTGCACAGGTGATAATCTCTATTATTGTTGGCTTGCATCAATACTGCACCAGAAGCAGTAAGAGAAGTGTTGGTCATGACATAAAATGGTTTTCAAAGGTTGGGGAAGATAAGAACATGGGCCAAGGTGAAGGCAGATTGAAGAGTTCAGAAGGCAATTTCTTGGGAGGATGACCATTCCCAAGGTTGGTTCTTTTGGATGAGGACAAGAAGGGGTTGGATGACTGAGGAGAAGTCAGGAATGAACTTGTGATAGAAGTTGCAAAAGCCCAAGAACAACTGAATGCCCTTGATATCATGGGGGCATTCCAGTCCTTGATTGCATTGAGCTTGGCAGGGTCCATCTGTGTGTGCCCTTTTCCAATGACCATTTCAAGGTACTTGACTTTGTCCTTGTCAAACTCACATTTTGAGAGCTTGAGACAAAGATGGTGGTCTTGGAGGCATTGAAGGACTTGGAGGGTCTGCTCATGGTATGTGGCAAGGTCGGAGAAATGGATAAGAAGATTATTTATGTAAATGAGGAGCCATCCCTCAGCTATCATATTGCTAAAGGTATTGTTCATGAACACTTGGAATGTGGTGGAAGAGTTACAGAGGCCAAAGAACATCACCATTGGTTTGAAGAGTCCTTGGGGGGTAATGAAGGTGGCTTTCCATTGGTTGCCATCCTTGATGCGAATATTGTTATATATCCCCATCAGACATTGAATTTGGTAAAGATGGTCG
>JBBPQW010000437.1:0-20212 GCA_038092695.1 Boletus rubropictus
TCAAATCATGGACCAAGAGTGGCTGACCCGGTCGGCCTCATTACAGCATGCACTGGGGGCCAATCGCACCTCAGGTTGACCTCATGAACTGGATGTCCCGCGTGTGACAAGCTGTGCACCCCCATTCGGGGTATCCACAAATCATTACGCGAGCCACTCAGAGGGTTCCGTGTAGGTACACATGTCATTTATTCAGTAAATTCCGAAAAATGTTAGGTTTAGGGCTATGTAAGATGGCCGTGTAGACATTACCAACGGAGCATGTGGCACCATTGTCGCTGTCATGCTGAGCCCCAACGAGCCTATCGCAGCTGCACAAGAAGTCATCAAACTCAAAGAACTTCCTGTAAGCACCTTGGTAAAGCTGGAACGCATACAAGCATCCTAATTGAAGGATCTGGATGATGGCATCATTCTGGTCAAGCCAGCATGTCAAACGATCCGGATCAAGGTCATGTTGGCTGAAGGCAAAATGATTCAGCGCAGTGTCCGTCGATGGCAATTTCCAGTGACAGCAGCATATGCATTCACGGATTATCGAGCTCAAGGGCAAACAATACCGGCTGTCTTGGTCGATATCACCACACCGCCAATGGGTGGGTTCTCACTATTCAACCTATATGTCGCACTCTCAAGGAGCCATGGTTGCTCAACAATTCAACTCTTACGAGATTTTGATGACACCATTTTCCAGAACGGCCACTGCACAGAGTTGCTCACAGAAATGATAGAATAAATGAACTAGACAAGGTGACACTCAGTTGGTGGAAGGAGATGGGCAGGGATACGAGAACAATAGAGGAAGGAAACGAAGATATAAGTCGCAGTACATCGGAACACAGTGAATCGAATCAATTGAATCGAGTCGAGCGTCGAACTCGGAACATTTGATTTGATTTGTTCGAACTCTCGCTCACTGATCATCGAAGGGTGATGGAGTCCGGATTTTGACGCCAAGTTCTTGCCAAAGCCATTTGGATGACATTAGGAGCTGACTACGCTCGTGAGTACTACCACACGGGCCTACTAGCAGAGTCTCATGTCCCACGCCACCAAAGCCAAACAAGCTGGCAAGACAGGGGCTGCCATTTCCCTCGAATTATGAGTGCGACAGAAACCTTGTCAAGCAAGGTGACAGTGAGCAAGAACACATGCGCAAGGAAGAATCATCCAACGTTGATGACCGGACCCAGCATGAAATCTACGCGCACCCATTTATGCGTTCCGTAATGGCTGGTGTATCAGCAGTCATGTGTAGCTACAGTCAGTGGTGTCCATCTAACGTGGTTGCGCTCTAACTTCTTGACAAGATCTCGTCAATAACACCTATGCCTGCACCAATAACAAGATCTTGGATGATATACTCAAAAGGGAATTTGCTTTCCAGGGCTGTGAGCACCTTTTGGTTTATAGCAGCGTTGTATTCATGTGCCGAGCTACCAGCAGTCGCTATGTCGGATTTGTATGCAACGGTGAATACACTGTCGGCTACTGAGGGACTTGATGTCTGCGCAATTCGGCCCTCTACTCTGGGATTCCTGTTAATGTCAATTTTACATCTGACCAAGCCTGGAGACATCACACCTGGATCAGGCACCTCCTACTTCGGTGCAAACCTGGCTGCGTATGTGAAGAATAACACGATCTCATTGACTCGTCTCAACGACATGGCTACGCGAATTGTCGCCGTATGGTACTACATGCACCAGGACGAGGGCTATCCACAGACGGCCATCGACTCCTGGAATATCAATGACCCTATTAACCAACAAGTCAATGCTATGAGTGATCACGTTAATGTTGCGAGGGAGGTCGCGGCTGTTGGTATTGTTTTGCCCAAGAACGAGGTACTACCCTTGAAGAAACCCAAGACTCTCGTCTTAGTTGGAAGCGATGCCGCACCACCCGAGTCTGGCCCCATGTTGTGCAAGCTGGTGACCCAACCGGAATCCTTGTCATGGGGTGGGGATCTGGGTATGTATTGGTTCTTTAGTCTGATTTCTGCGGGCTTGCTGACTTGATTCACAGAACGAACAGCCTCGCATATCTTATTTCCGTGAATCGAATGTCCCAGGCTCTTTTTTTTTTAAATGCTAATCCATTTTTTTCTGTCAGCCCTACGAAGCCATTCAAGCTCACGCCCGAGCTGATCAAACCACTCTTTCGTGGGACTTTGACAACTGGAATCTCACGAAGGCTGCAAGTTACGTCGCTGATCAGGAGGTCACCATCGTTTTCGTGAACTCTGACTCTGGAGAGGTATCACATCACGATCCTGCTCATTGGCTTGTCACTAACTTCTGGTGTAGAGTTTCACTCCGGTTGATGGAAATGAAGCCGACAGGAACAATCTAACTGCTTGGCATGGGGGGGGCCAACTCATACTCGCTGTCGCTGCCCAAAACATCAATACTGTCGTCGTTATAAACAGCGTGGGACCTCTCATTCTTGAACCTTGAGTTGAGCACCCCAATGTTACTGCTGTCGGTGTTCCTCTACTCGTATTTGTATTCATTATCTCTAACTGGTTGATCTAGATCCTCTTGGCAAACCTTGGTGGAAATGAAGCTGGAAATGCAATCGCAGATGTTTTGTACGGGGACCGGAATCCTTCTGGACGCTTGCCATACACGATTGCTAAGAACGCTGATGATTACCCTACTCAAGTCACCTGGGGTGGTGATGGGACGGATATCTTGCAGATCGACTATACTGAAGTGTACGTTCTCCAACCCATCTACCTGGTAACACTCCGTACTTATCAAGCCCTTCAGGCTTTTCATTGATTATCGCTGGTTTGACGCGGTGAGCGAACAGACAGCGAAGACTTCACACCGGTTTCATATGATTTGCTAGAAAAACATCACCCCCCGTTACGAATTTGGTTTCGGCTTGAGTTACACGACCTTTGAATACTTTCGCCTCGCAATCATCCCCATTCCTTTCATGGATTACCCGGAGACAGCATTCATCGATAACTGGGACACAGGAGGTGCCACTCCCATCACTGAGCGTTCGACCACGGCCCGATGGTAAGTCTACTTGGATTCTAGCGGAAATATCTTATCTTATTGTCCGTCTTTCTTCGCCGCTAGGCTTCACATGCCTGCGTTCCGGGTGATATTCTATGTGATGAACACGGGCTGCTACTTTGGTGGCGAGGTCAGCTCAGATCTTGTCGCCTCTCCCAGGCTGCTCAAGTCTAACGCGCTTTTCAGACCCCTCAACTCTACATACACCATCCTGCATCGGCAAATGAGCCCCCGTCTATATTGCAAAGGTTCACCCAAGTCAACCTCTGGCCAGGCCAGACGCGTCGGGTGTCGATCACGCTTTCGCGGTATGACTTGTCGATCTGGGATGACATCCGTCAGGGATGGGCCAAGCCGAATGGAAGGACCTCGATCTCGATTGGTGCGAGCAGCAGGGACTTTAGACTGCACGGCACTATTCCTGTTTGAGGTTTACCCCTCCCTTCACTCACCCCCGCCGGTCCGAAGACGATTTTTTTCCTGTTCGATACCCGGTGTAACGCGTGTAGCTATTCTCTCCCCCTCCTTCTTTTTACTCTTTTTGAAGATGTACGTTGTGGAGGAACCCAGACTTGAAAACAAAATAGTTGAAAGGAAACTCATTGTATGTAATACTAGTGTTGATACGCCTTGTTCCGTCTATCTTGTTGCTACGCACTTGAAATCTTGAACGGGATGGAAACTTATATTAGGTCACGGGCATCTGATTTTACGCCAGCGTGGATCTGGATACGTTTCGTACCCAGCGACACGTTCAGCTTTGATCTCGAACTAAGCCTTGGGTTGCGAACTTGACCGTCCTCCGCGACCTCGATAACACTGGAGCACTCGGTATGTCGCCTTTTTTTTTTTTTGGGGGGGGGAAACTGAACAGGTTCGAGGAGCGGAACGAGTCAATGCGGACGCTCCCATGGTAAGCTGCTCCTCTTTTTGACCCGCTAACGGATGCAAGTGTGACAAATGCTACCCCCGAGACACGAAACACACCTCGGAGCACTCAAAGCAGCCCACGGGTCTAGCGACGAATTTCGTCGATACGTTGGCTCGTGTCTCCTGACCCCCCCCCCCCTCCCTACTGCGATAGGCACTGAGCGGTCTGAGCGTCGACAAAGGTTTCGACATGACCATGGGCGGACGGCGGTCCTAAATACAACGCAACAGCTACCCCCAGGGAAAGAAGAAACCGCGAAGGTGCAGGCACGCAAGGCACTGGCGACGAGAGGCGCACGGGTTGTGGCGGCCAGCAGCGGAACCAGCACACGCGTCGATGGGACAAATGGCCCAGGTCCTACTTTCGGGACTTGTGCAGATGGACTCATTGGAGCGGGAAAGGTGAGAGGTCCGAGTATATGAGCACTCGGAGCACGCCATGGACTTGGGCTCTCCCAAAAATGGCCATTCCGAGATGTTAAGCCCCTGTGAGAAGTAGCGAGGTATTTGAGTTTCTCTCGTCTGAGCAGCGAGACAATCAGCCAGTGCCAGTTACCCCCCGCGTCGAATAGATACCACCTCGGGCGTTGACTTAAATCTTTTCTACAACTTTGTGGCGAATTAGCTATGAGAACAGCAACATGCATACAGATGATCTCCCAGAGTTGGTGCCAGCAAATAATAGTGGATTTGGATTTCATATGCATGCAGTAGGACAATCGTAGTTTTAGGACCCGGTCATCCAGGACTTTGGTTGGGTATCGCGAGTAGGCAAGGGGCATCAACCCCTAGAAAAGTGAAAGGTGTACACGACAAACAACAGATCTCAGAGCAATGATACACTCGACAGCAGTAATAAAACCCACAAGTCGGAAAACGGAACATGAAAACAACACGAGCGAGACCGAGAAAACAAAGCTTGAAGCAACAGAAAGCAGTGCTTCGAACAAAATACTTGTCAAAGTTTATTCGTCACCAAGGACCACTTCAGGCCTTGACGGACCACACGGTCTGGTAGACGCTCACGAGACCAGGGACATAGCGCATGTCGTGAATGCACCCGTCAATCAGCTCGGCTATCTCCCACTCAGAGAATCCACCTTGGTCCCTCAGAAGGGGTTTCAAGCTTTCTGTGAACATAGTCATTGTGGCGAGGTAAGCACGGCCCAATGTCCTCTGGCGTGGAGACGAGGGCCATTCTCCGATGGGAATGAGGTGCTCTTGGATACGACCATCAGTAAATGTCCCAATTTCTCCTAACCAGCGAGGAATGCGACGGGTGATCTCATCAAGTCCAATGTGTTCCAAGAGATCGTTGACAACCTTGAAGAATCGTGTGGCGCCAGGGGCATCAACGTCCGGGTTGCCAGGGTAACCGGGAGCAAAGGCAACATACCGGCCGACTTCGCCAGAGAGAAAGATGCCACCACATCGCAAAACACGAGCAGCTTCGCGTAACATCTCCGGGTAGTTGGGTATCTATTTGCCGAATTATGAAAAAGTGAGGATACCACGAATAAAGAACATGCCGCCAGAGAAATGCCACGGGCATGGACAAGATCCATCGCACCGTCAGGCCATCGAAGGGGCTGCGTGACATCGAGGATCTCGAAGTGGGCGTTGGAGTGGGGACGCCTGGTCGCGATCGGAACTGGGTGTTAATAAAGTTGGGGGCGGGAACGAACGACCGATAAGATTGAGGCTGCAGAACGAAAGCAACGTGGCATATACGTACCGATGTCTACGCCGGAGAACCTGACGTGTCTAAATTGACTTGCCATATCCATTAGCCTATCAAACGAATCCAGCACACCTAGATTAGATGGATCAAAGTTCAATCAAATGAAATCACGTACCACTGACCGGTCCCCGTGCAGAGATCGAGGACGCGTTTTTGCCTGCCCGACTCGTAGGCCAACGCTTCGGGGACGGGACCAACAAAGTGAGAACCTAACAGGTCGCGCAGAACCTTGTGCTGCGCGTTTAATCTCTGAAAAGAAGACAATAAGTATGAGTGATGGGAAAGAAAGATGGCGACGCACGGTTTGTTCCTCGCCGTCCACAGGTAATGGGTATGGCAAGTTACCATGAGAATGGAAGAGCCGGCCACCGTGTTCTCTAAAGTGGCCAGGAAACTCGTCTGCTCCTAGTTCAGTCAGAATGGACGAGGTATCTGAAGAACCGTCGTCGTCGTCGTCGTCGTCGTCGTCGGAGCCCATGAAGTCCAGTACATCAAAAGAGGTAACTCCAATGATATTTGACTCGTCGTCGTCCTGCAGGTTGTGGCGGTTGCTCATCTCAATCGCCATGACCAACTGAGGTGAGGAAGCCAAGGTAGAACCGGCTGCGTGCTGGATTTGATGGAGATGACAGTCCGTTGACAAGACAGAAATTGGACGCCGCTGCAACTACTGAGTTTTATATCGATAGTAACTCAGCGAAACAGAGTAGAAGCTGGACACGAGGTCAAAACAAGCGGCCCTGCTGAGTACAGCGTCGAGATGGGAAACGTGCTTGTGGGTCCACAGCATGGGATGGCTGTCGAGGCAAAATGAAGTGACAGGCGACGTTGCGTCAGGCAACGGGACCATGGGCGAATGGTAGAGAGGGTGAATCGCTGAGTGATTGAGTCCGCGTGGATCCGGTAGACTCAGATTCTGAGCGCCACAGGGATAAAAAGAGGCCCAAAAAATAAGCAGAAGCAGAAAGCGATGGATGAGGAGACACATCGATGAGCAGGGAAGGAGGATGGACAGATCTGAATCAAGGAAGAGCCGAATTTTCTGGGCGAAATGGCAGTGAAAAAGGGAGGGAGCATATTACGTGATCAACAGAACCGCATTTGGCAGAACAACAGCCCGGCAGATCTTGTTGATATTAAAAAGAAAGTTTCAGTCACAAACGACCGCTAAAAGCACCCACCGACGTCGTTCCGTAGGGTCGAGCTGTGGGTCAACGCGTTTGGGGCGTGCGAGTCACGTGGCTCCAGCTCTCACCCCAGCCATGAACGAGGTCGATGAATTTTTTGCTGAACAAGACAGGCGGATGGCCATCCCTGACGAGGACGTAGACGAGTACATCCAAACGCGTCTTGTCGCCTCGCGGATGAACTGGTGCGTTATCAGAAGCTCAAAAGTGTTGACTTCACCGGGGCGCAGTCGCAGATCAACGCGGGGGCGTGTCAATGGCTCACAAGATCTATCGGGTCCTCGGAATGACGGACCGCATGCATCGTTTGGAATTGCTCCAGGAGAGCCCAACTCTGCGTCTGTTGGTTCCAGACTTTCCACGTGCGTTTACTTTCCCCATCGATATCGCTTGTGCAATGACACGAGGCCATCGCCAAAGCACACCTGACGCAGCACATGAATACCCTCAATTGGATGTTTCTCTGCCTTCCGATGTCCCAGTCCCGCACCCCAGCACCTCGAGGACGACAGCTCAAGAACGCGATGCCTCTGTCAGGCCTTTCCCGCAGTGTATTCTCGCTGACCCTGTCTCTCGTTCGTGCACGAGCAATCAAAACAACGTGTCGAGCCCCACTAATCTACCCCTCGAAGATGCCCTGGGCCCGATAGCGCCATCTATACAAGGCCAAATGGTCCAAACCGCTCATCTCGTTGACCCACTTATCTCCACACCACACAATCTTTCCATTAAGGACATGTTTTCTCCCCCGCAGGTTCCATCACACCACGAGGCAGATATTTTCAGCTCCACCACATTCGATGGTCACGGAAGGAGTAGCTCACAATACCTGGAGAATGCCTATCAGCTGTCGCCTGCAGATGAGAACCAGAATATGGCATCGACTGCAGGTGTCTTTCCCAGCAATGGCCTCTCATCTTCTAGACTCAGTGACGGCTCACACGAGGTTGACTGTATTGGAGGGAACCCAGTGCCCAGAATGCCAGCAGGATTTGACCCACCAGCACCCCCAGATGTCAACAACATCACGGGCCCGGGAAACACGACTTCTGGAAAGCTCCGCCGTGAGAGCAGAGGCCCTGACGCACCTTCTACTATGGCACAGCCTTCGTCATCCAACATCTTCCTTCCAAAGGTACCAAAGGTACCAAAGGCACCCAAGACAGTGAGTAACTACAAGAAGTCTAGGAGGGTGTCCAGCAGTGGGAGTAGCAGTAAGAAAGCAAAGGAAAAGCCGAAACTCGTTACCCCCCTTGAATATGCTCTGAAACTACAATCATCCCTCGACCTACACGGCAAGCTCAAGACAAACTATCTCAAAGGAAAGCGCATATTTTATGTTGGGGGCGACATGATGTATGCGAGCACTACGACTCGGGGACGCATGGAATACGTGAGTCATGTTTACATTCTTTCTTCTCATTATACCCTTGTCCGGTGGCCACACATATTGCATGTCTGCGAATGTGGCGCCTGGAGTTTCCATGGGTGATATACTAAGCGTCCTTCATGCAGATTGTGAAGCACGAAGGAACATTGGTTCCAAGATATGACCCGGCCGTCGTGACGCACATCGTGACAGATGCAGGGGTTCGCCACACTCTGCAGGCACTGTCGCTCAAATCGCTATCAGATATACCCGACAGCATCCCCACTGTCACATGGGATTGGGTTGTCTCGGGATGCGGAGGGGCGAGAAAGCGGAAATCAAGGATGTCCTCGGAAGACGGTAACAGTGAAGATGAGAACGATTCATTCGATTTCGACTTTATGCACGCAGCGTTTTCGGAACGCATCAATGTAGGCTGTAAATGGAAGAAAATCCGACGGGGTAAGCAGGGCGGCGAAGCGGCTCTCGATCTGGCGATGAGGACAGATAATACAAACGACCACGGCGGTGACATCAGCAACATCTCGTACGTTCCAGCATGCGCAAATGTCCAGACTTGGTCGTCCCGTGTTTACTCTGATTACAGTACTTTTTCCCAGGAGAGCAAGCCAGCTGAAACTGAGCGGCACGATGTCTCTCCCACGGTGTTACCACCACCTCCATTAGCCTTCAAATTTGTCGGCGGTCACAAAGCCGATGGCCATGCACCTTCAGAGGAAGGAGAGAAGGCACCGGAAAACGAAGATCCCCTTGCGGAGTACTATGCCCAAGCCAGGGCTGATCATGAAGCTGAGGTTAGTCCAGCGTCAGTGATATGAATGGTCTAGGCTACATATTCGTGTGCAGCAGAATGGTGACGCATCAGATTCGGACGAGGGAGACGACATCCCCTGTGGCCCAGCACCGAAGCGGGTGAGTCAGCTGCTTTCCGGAGCGAAGACAGGTGATCTTTCTTATCCCTTGTATTCTTCTAGGGGTTTGCATGTGACCACAAGGCCCACGAAGCAACTGTCTGTGTCAACCAACATATCGTCGACAAGGTATTACTCTTGTCACTTTCGTGCGTTTATTCTGACTGTCAAGCAGCTAGAAGAGCTCAGGGAACTTCACAAAGCGAAACCATCTGACCATGATCGCTGGCGTGTGTATGGCTACGGAAAATGTGAGTTTAATACCGTAGCGGACTTCCGTTACTCATCATAATATAGGTATTCGTGCTCTGCGAAACTATCCCAAACCGATCAGATCGTTCAGCGAAGCACGCACCATCCGTGGAGTTGGCGAAAAAACTGCATGCAAGGTACGCCGCTCGAGAACACAATAAAATTTCCTTTTTTTCTAGTAGTGGACGACAGATCATGGAGATTATCAGCACGGGGGATCTACAACGTATCAAGTATGAGAGTACGGAAGACGTCGCAGCCACTAGGATTTTCCAAGGCATTTACGGCGTTGGCAAGTACCCGTTGCTTTCCCCTCCTGTTTCGTGACGCTCAGCGTGCACTCAGGTCGTCACACTGCCTTTGCCTGGTTTTCAAGTGGGCTCAGAACGCTGGATGATGTCAGAGCCAGGAAAGGAGGGTTGAAGCTAACGGCGGCACAAGAGATTGCCCTAAATTTTTATGATGGTGGGGCTGTCCTGTCTTTTTAATTTGCTCGTTCGTGACTCGTCCACATGCTCATTGTAGACCTCAACTCGAGGATGCCTCGCGAAGAAGCGAGGAAGATTTTCGAGATGATCAAACCTATCGGTATGACAATCTCGGCTAGGTCGATGTGGTTGTGCGTGCTCAAACTACGATGTAGCGCTCGCTATTGACAGCAAGTTGCTCATTGAGATCATGGGAAGCTATAGACGGCAAGTGATCGAGCTATCTGTCCCAGAGTGTTCCCTGTTCATGTTATCATGCAGGGGAAAGGCCGACTGCGGAGATATCGACATCTTGATCACGCGACCGACTGCTGATGGCAAAACGCATCAAGGTATGCCAGTTCGCAGCCTTTTCGACGAACGTCCGGCCCAAAACAGCAACTCCACAGGTGTGTTGCGTACCTTGCTCAAGCAATTGCACGCGGCGGGCATCGTCACCGAGGACTTGGCCGTCCCTGATGATTTTTCGGACCTTGAGTTGGTATATCGCGGACTCTGCAAGCTGCCTGTGCCTGATGCGAAACGCCGGCGGATCGACTTTCTCTGTGTACCCTGGGCGAGCCGGGGTGCTGCCTTTCTTTATTACACGGTAGGCATCTTCACTGTCTCTCACCGTCTGGTTTGTAATATCATTTACAGGGCGACGAGATTGTAAGTGCTTCTCACGAATGGGCAGTACGACGCTTTTACACACATCACATAGTTCAATCGTGCGATGAGGCTGAAAGCGAACAAGCACGGCTTCTCCCTCAACCAACGTGGTCTCTACGCGGGGGTCTCGCGGGACCCACGTAACAGGCAGATCAAAGTCTGTCAAGGTGAGATATACTCCCTTGCTCTTGATGATGAGCGACGTGTGTTGCGTGAGGTCTGAGCTTCTACCTTTTTCTTTCTTTCTTTCTAGGTCATGTTGTCGCATCGGAGACGGAGGAAGAGATATTCAAGATATTGGGTTCGTTTTTTGGTTTCCCCCCCTTTTTTTTCGTTGGCATTGTTATGTAAGAATGTACACTGACGTTAGTGTAGGTGTCCCATGGCAGGAGCCACACGAACGCGTTAGAGCATGACGAGAGGCGTCTTTCTCCCATTCGCTATGGCAAACGTGTGAGGTGTAACAGATTACTTGAAACAAAATCTCGAAGAAAAAGTCCTTTTGAGACTGAGCATACCATAGTTTTAATACTGTGGGTCTATTTAGTATGAATGTAATATTAGAGTTGTATATCAGTTCTCCATCCTCTTGATTCTGTCTAGAGATCCTAATGCGTTTTTCGAAAACGCATATTCGCCAAAGGTTGGGCGCTTCTTCCACGACGGACAGACGAAACGAATAGATGGGTTCGCCCTCATACTTGTTCGTCTCCGTTTCCGTTTCGAGAGGGACCTTGTGGAGAATTTGGAGTAAAATAAGATTAAAAAAGCCATAGTGTGCGTCGTTTGCCCCCCCCAAAAAAAACAAACAAACAAACAAACAAAAAGGACTCTGATCTTCAAGGGCCCGAAGCAGCGATACTCTCGTACGCAGGTGGCGCATCGCCCGCATCGCTCTCTAACCCAGACACAAGCCGTTCGTATCGCATCGGCGGGGGCGGCGGAGAAGGCGGGCGTGATGTATGAGGCGTCGTGATTGGTGTTTGTGAATGCGAGCGCTGCCGAGCAAGGGTATGACGGGGCATATGTGGATGTAGATGCAGACCGTGGGAATGAGTTTGGGTATGAGTGTGGGTATGGGCGGTGTGCCAGCGCCAGCTGGGTGATGGTGATGATGAATGAGAGTGATCCGTCGTCGTCGTCGTGTGTAGTGGGCTCGGATGACCGCCATTCCAACGTGCACGCGTATGTGTCGGCGAAGATGAATCCGAGTGCGCGTGAGATGCCTCGTGAGACTGCACGTGGTACGATGAATGCCCGGACCTGTCATCGTTGCTGTCCCTTTCACCGTTACCATTACCGTTGCGGTCTTCGCTCTCGAAAGAAGACGTCGAGTTGGATGTCGTGACATCCCTAATGTTGTGGTTTTCCACGTCGTCATGTCGTCCATGCCCGGATCGTTCCGTAGGGCTCACCACACTCGGCTCGCACCCACACTCGGAGGGATTCTGCGAGCCGCCTTCTGTGACCTGGGAATACTTCGGGAGCATCTGGTCACCTGGAACGCAACGACACTATTTCGGCGCGCGGTAGAAAAAGAAAGGTATCATGATCGCATACACATACACCCCTAGAGAAAGAGGAAACGGAGGCTCACAGAAAGGATAGTGATCGGGGTCCGTATGCAGATATCAACCAGTCTCTTGTCCCCGTCGTCGCCGACATTAGCACCTCGGTCACTGATGCGCCCTGCCCTTATTGTGACTCGGAGGGTATGCTCTACCCTCACAATCGAGCTCCTTTGTTTTACTGTAAAGTGTAATCCACAATTACCACCGCGGCGATCATTGCAGCCAGGGAGTCCGATGCTGGCCGAGAGTGTGTAGGGACCGGGACCCGCTAGGATAGAAGGATCAGTCAACGGGGGGATGTATCGCAGGAGTGGCGATCTATGTGGCGAGATAGGTGTGGGCAAGAGCGGAATCTGCGTAAAGTCATCCTTGTTCTTATGTTTGTTCTTATTCGTTTGATCTTCTTCACCCACGAGGTCCGCCTCCTCTGCTGAACACATATCCCGTACTTCCAGTAGCTTGACTTCCCTCTTGTTACTTCCCAAAATCATTCCTCGTTCGCCGGCGTAGCTAATGCACTGGTCGACAGATACGCCCAACATCCAGATCTTGATCTTTTCGATGGGCAAGAGAGTGAGATCCAATGTCACCGTACCGTACGCTGCTTCGGCTCTCGCCTCCACCTCAGCCTCCAATAGGGATTCAGCGCTCGCACGAATGCCTTCGCTTATAGCTGCTTCTAAATGGCGCTGAGAGCCAAGCAGAAACAAGCGCGAACTCAGTGCAAAAGAACATGCGAGTTGTCCTTCCCACTGATTTTGCATCATTAATGGGCCTGGATCTCCGCTACCTTCACCATCCCCGGTAGCTGGCGCCGCGACGACTATAAGCGGAACTCGGCAAGAGAGCTTAGACGTAAACGTGCCGGGTCGGTGAGCGACAGCCTGGATGATGTAGTCAAGCGATCCATAAGGAACAGAAAGGGTCGGTGGAAGATCGGCCGGAAGCAAAAAGGAGATCGGGTAGCTATAGGTACCTGTGGTAGAGTCCCATCGATTCCAGGGAATGCTGTGAGGACAAGCGCCAGCGCAATAATTCAAGCTTGCCTGTTTTAAATTCTCTCCAGCTGTCTCCATGTTTCTCGGACCTGTGTTCACTAGCCTTCTCCTTCTCGTGCTCACGTTCCAGACCGAGAACGCGACCGAGACCAAGCAAAAGGTTGTCTCGATGTTCCACGTGATCGCGCGAGTGGGTTAAATTTGCTCCAGCTTGGCTAGCGTTTCCGCCACCAGCAACGTCTTCGCCTACTTCAAGATTATTTTCCCTGTTTTGCTCTTCCGCTACGACCCTAACTCGCGTTCGCCCACGCTCCCTCTCCTCTGTGACACTGGAAGCAACCTCCATAACAACACCTAGGACGGAACCGAGGGTTAGACGCAAACGGGAACGACCTGTTGGCGTGCGTGAAGAGCTCTCGGTATTCGTGTGCGGGCGAGGCTGAGCCTTATAGGTATTTCCAAGGGAGAGCGAGCGGGAAGGACGGCTTGGCGAGAGGTTGCGGCGAGGCAGAGTGTGTGAGGACTCAGTGGAGTTGAGAAATGAAGTATTGTCTTGAAATGAAGGGATTGTAGACGCCATATCATCAGTGCGGTTGTCGTTGTCGTTGTCTCGGAGAAAGGGGCTAAATTGGGTGTAGGATGCGTTAACTTGCGTCGTGGGGTTGGGAGGAGAGAACACGACCGAGTGTGGGGGTGTCGATCGAGGAACTGCAGTTGATAGATGTTGAAAAGATATTTCTAAACGAACAGCGCTACTCACCGACTCCGACCCGACGTATCTGCTCCTCTTGACTATTCCTCAAAGCTTGGCTCTGTTCTTCAAGCATTTGGGAAGGATTCTCAACAACTGGAATCTGGGATGGGGAGACATAGGTATATGGGGGTGTTGGACCGAGGTCAGGAGGGACACCTGTTAGAACGACCATGAAAGTGAGAAAGAGTATTGTAGCCCACTGGCGAGTGCGGGGATACGTACTACCAGAGATTCGACGTTCGGACTGCCTCCGAGATGCTATCCTTGCATGCTCGTCATTGTTATTGAGATTTATGGTAGATAACCTAGGCCCTACAGAGGCAGCGCGCCTTCCATGAGGGACTTGGTCAGCACGAAATAAAGTTACAGTGGAGGAGTAAACTGTTTGTTTTTCTAGTATCTGGCGTGATCCGATTGCTATATGCCATGGAAATGTATGAGGCTTGCAAAGACAAGGAGAGATCGGAGATAACACGAACCCTCTGGGGGGCTGAGTGTCAACACACCGGTCAACTCCGCTTCGATGGTGGAGATTGCGATTGGCTTGGCTACATCGAGAACAAGTATGCCTCTAACAAGGGTAGGGGGATCGCTTGGGTCAGGTCTGTGTCGTCCAGAAGGATCGGAAGAACGCAAGAAAACGACGGGCTCGGTGAGGATAATGTTGAGTGGCTGTTTTTTCGGGTCAAGCATCGCAAGGGAAGACAGTGACAAAAAATCAGACCAGATCACCGCTGGATGGAAAACAAGGCGCGCAGTTTGTGTATGAGTCACGACGTACAAAGGTAAATAGGTTATATTACATAAGCGAGATAATCACTCATCCTGAATTCTCATCATAGAGTTGCCTAGGTATCGCTCTCGCCCGTCATCAAGTCCGCCGTTTCTTCTCAGCCTGCAAAGCTGTCGTCCCACTGGATTGTCCTTTTCCGATCTGTCAACAAATAGGAGTCCAGATGCACCTGCAATGTCCATGACGACCGTCGAGACCCGAAAAATGTCTCATTCATAAGATAAAAGGTTGAGCGTATGCGTTCATTTACCCACTCTCACTCCCAGGTTTCTTCTCCTCCCCTAGTGGGATACAAGGTAATGCAGCGCGCTTGGATATCCCTCGTTCACTAGCTGACGTCTGAACCACGGAGTTAGGTCCGAGACCTTATTTCAACACCCCTTTCCGTCAGCCTGGTTTTTCTTTTCGCAGAATGCGGTGTCCTACACGTCTTTCTCTTTCTTTGACTTTGCTGTCATGCGCTGCCGTTGTTCGTTCGCAGAATTGCCAGTTGCAAGTCCCTGCGAACCCCCTTACCGCCCAAGGGCTTGCCACACCTTATGTGTTGACTGGGTGTAACGTGAGTATATCATTTTTCTCCAAGATATCCCCTGGTCAATGCTGAATGTCCATATCAGCAAATAGACTTTGCCAACCAAGGTGCCTTTGTGGAAGCCGCAATCCTCGATCCCTCGACAGGCAACATCCAAATCTACAATCCTCTCGTCATCAATGCAGGAATGACTCCCGCTGGAAATGGCACTAGTGCTACAACTACTGGCACGGCTGCAACCACCAGTGTGGGTTCAACTACCAGTGCAGGCGCGACTACCAGTGCAGGCGCGACGACCAGTGCAGGCGCGACAACCAGTGCAGGCGCGACTACCGGTGCAGGCGCGACTGCAAGTACCTCTGCGTTGTCGGGTAGTATGGACTCAGGAATTAACACTGCGTTCTCGACGGACGCTTCTGGAGCCCCTTCATCAACTTTAGCGGCTGCGGATGCTACCGCTACGATTGTTGCGCGCCAGGCAGCGTCTGCTGGCTTCTACATTCCCCCGATTGTACCCACTCTTCCCAACAACGCAGTCGTTGGTATCTGGTTTGGTAGTAATGCTGCCTCACTCATGCTTACTGGTAGCACGGGGGGATGCGTCAACGGTCAAGGCAATTCACTGTTTGGTCAAGTACGGTTCTGATTTTTCAGTTGTCATTTTATTTATCGTTGTGTCCAGTTCGCGTACTGTAATGGGCAAGCGTGGTTTAACGCGGCAAAAGCCGCGGTATCTCAAGGTCTCATCAATCTTCCACCGCCCGGCACCGGATCAAGTGGCCAGGCCTGTCCCACCACGCATGACTTTCGCATTGTTGACCAGGCGAGCAGGGTCTTTTTCTCAAAGGATTCATTTATGTAACCATCACGTTATAGGATCAATCAGACAATGTGGTCACATCATATCTTCTCCTAGGCAATAACACCCTTGCCCAGAACACTCCTAACAACAACAAGGCCAACCCCAATGCAGGGGTATTGTCTAATCGTGAGCTCCACTATTCACATCGTTGACGGATAGTGTTGATGACATATGCATATGGTTATTCCAGCCTCTGACAATACACTTCTTACGCAGTTCATCAGCCCTGCACTTGGTTGTGCTCCTTACCAGAATCCTTGTACAACTTGTCCGACTGGGCAGGGCTCTGCGCTCGCGACAGACGTTTGTAGCACTCTTTCACTGTGCCAGCTCATATCCTAATGTTTTGATATGCAGGAACTCATAGCCAACTTTTTCCCGCCCGCTGGTGGACCTGCATTGGTGCCACTGAATGATCCGATGGTTCTTGTTAACGGACAGCAGTCGCTTCAAAAAGTGAACCTTTACCGCGATGGCACTGGACAGCCACAAGCGGACAACAATAATGCATCAGGTGTTACCTATTGGTATGCGGACGTTCCCTATCGAACCGCCTCGTCTGATCAACGATCTTACACAGTAAACAAATTACTCAATCAGGCGTCTTTATCAACGCCAACCAACAACTGTTTACAAATGCTGGCTCGCCTGCTGCCAATGCGGCTAACAGCTTGTTCACTTTCCTTGCCATGAGGTTTTCTACGGCCTTTGGGCCTAATGGCGGTGTGTGCTTACTCCCCATGTTTCCCCGCCTTTCTGATCCCGAGTGTAGGTCTTGGATGCACCGGACTGTTGAATGTCGCGAATCCGGTTAGCCTTACCACGGACGGCAATGGTGTCGTTACAGCTGCAACTATCAACACCCAGTTGCTGCAGCAGATTCTCGCCGGGGTACGCCGTTCCACAGTATTGTCGGTTAAGATTGGCTGACGTGTATTTTGTTCGTAAAATCTAGGGGACGGGTGGTGCTGCGACAGCAGGCACGACTTCATCTGCATCTGCATCGACCGCCGCGTCTTCTGCTTCTGCAGGGACCACCGCTGCTTTGACCTCTGCCGCTCCAACTGGCGTGCATTTGCAGCTGGTATCGACCGCGGGTTCGGTTCCATCGGTGGCGCCAACGAATGATGCGGGAGCCTCTTCGAGTGGTGCTACGGCTTTGGGAACGCAGACGAGCGCTACTGCTACTGCTCCTCAAGCCTCCTTGACGGAGACAAGTGCCGCTGGTGCGACCGCGAGCTCAATTTCTGCATGCACGAATGCAGCTACGGTCACGGTTACTGTCACAGCGACAGGCTGTCCCGCCCAGGTAGGTTCTAAGTATATCCATCCGCACGCGTTTTGTTTCGTCTTGCTAATGTTTTATGCCTTGCTACAGACTTCATCCACAGCAGCGACTGCATCAGCTTCGCCCGCCACATGCGACAATGGGCAGGGTGACCAATGTAACAGCGAATGGAGCCATGGTGGACGTCACCGGAAGAGGTAATTCATGATTCTCTCGTGAACCTGAATACTGACCTGCTTCTCAGGTCGGTTCCGTTTCCTGCCGTTCGCATGCGTCAGAAAAGTCGGGCTGCATCGTTTTGTTGATGTCGGTTAGTTACATGTTCTTGATTCCCATGACGCTTGAGAGTTCTCCCTGAGTGGTCTTGTATCTCGGAGATCACTTTTGTTGTGTTTCATGGTCTTTTGTCATTTTTGATGTTTCATTTCATTTCATTTTTTATTCGATCTTTGGAACCCTTTTTTTTTACTTGGCGTTGCCAGTCTTGAATGGATGTATCCATGTTCCTAACATGCAGGGAGTCACAACCGAGAGCTGTATGGCTGTTCAATTCTTTTTTCCCTGCTTACAATTATCTTACTGTAAGGGCGTGTCATACGTGCTGAATAGTTCACGTCACAACCAGCACGTCGGTGTAAGCGTCGTGCACTCACACTGCGCCATCCACTACTTAGATCACCATTCCATTCCAGTGCTACGATACATATATAAGGCCAGGTGCTACCTGTACAACGTGACTGCTCCAATCCATACGTTCTTCACGTTCTGTTCCGAGTGTCGTAGCAAATCACATGACTAGACGGGGGTTCGGTTCTCCCCGAGAACTGTAAAGCTTCAACATGCCGAACGTCGGCATGAAACTTTGATGGTTCGGCACGATACTACTTGGCAAGTCCCTCGACGTTGTTTGCATCGTCCGGTTAAAACATGGGAAAAGAAAAAAGTACGTTGAGTCTGCCCCTTTGCTTTAATGCTCATTGATTCCTTTGACTCTGCGTAGCTGGCGCAACTGGAAAGAAATACCGCCTCACACTTGGTCTCCCCGTCGGAGCCGTCCTCAATTGCGCAGACAACAGCGGCGCGAAATCGCTCTTCTTGATCGAACCGTATGGGTTCGGTGCACATCTCAACAGACTACCAGACGCGGGTGTGGGCGACATGGTCGTCGCCTCTGTGAAGAAGGGAAAGCCTGAACTGAGAAAGAAAAGTGAGCGTCTCGATACACGAAAACATTGGCATCGTGGTTACTGATGTGTTTTTTTTTGTGCAGCCATGCCTGTTGTCGTCGTCCGCCAGCGCAAGGCTTGGCGGCGAAGAGATGGTGTTTTCCTGTACTTTGAGGTTCGTTCGTCCCCCTGCGAGTCGATTGTGCCCGTCTCTGCGTGTCTCCCTAATCTAGATATCGTTGCAGGACAACGCTGGCGTCATCGTCAACAACAAGGGTGACATGAAGGGCTCTGTCATCGTCGGCCCCGTAGCAAAAGAATGCGTGCGTAACCATCCTGTCATTTAGCGGCCGAGAGAAAAACGCTCCCTTACTCGCCTTTTGACAGGCTGATCTCTGGCCTCGTATCGCAGCAAAATCGGGCACGGTCGTATGAAATCGTGATCTGTTTGCGCCGACTTTTGTGGTCACGATCGTAGTATCGCATCCACACGTTGTTTTCTTTCTCCCAATTCATCATCACCATGTTTTACATAGCCATCCATGTTATGCTATGGTTTATGACTACAACTTAAAGGCAGTCTACCCCATTGATGGCCAACACTTTCTCCTTTTCTTTTCGTGTCCATCGGGTGGAGCCTGTGCTGATAGCTAACCGGAACCTATCAGTCCTCTTTGATAGTATGCCCCGAGATTGCGACGTCTCTTCACATCTCCCGTCCTCTAAAATCCCACATTTTGATCGACGCATCGCGCACAGATGGTAGAGGGCGCGCCTTCATTCTCACCACACCATCATGCTCGCTCGATCCCCCTTTCGATTCAGAGTCCGAATCCGAATCCCCCTCAACACTCGGCACGTGGTCGTCGAAATGCCGTGAACCCGAAACTGAAAGTAGCAGCGGTTCAAGCGGATGAAACGCGACAGCTCCGATAGCGTCTGCAGGGGGGGAAGCCCAAAATTGAGATGGCCGGTGCAAAGGATCCGTATCAGAAATCACTTGAAAGAGGGTTGAGTCCATCGACCTACCGTCGTGCGCGTCGTACAACAACGTAGGCGAAGCCTGCCTTGGCTCTCCTCTGACGTCACCCTCGCCTCGTTGACCGTTTTTAATGTCCAAGTCGTATATCAGGATCTCACCAAGCTGGACGGTCAGGTAGGTTCAGTCCACACATAAGCCGGATTGGGCCCGTACCTGATTTCCGGAAGCTAACCATTTCCCGGTACTTTCGATGTCGAATCGCCTCCTTTGGTTTGTCAGGCTCTTGGCATCAGATCCGACTGACGCAACGTCTCTCGCCAAACAACACAAGGGCTCCGATGGGTCCCCACGAAGGTCCCAGCTCCATAGCCTCTCACTCCGTCTGAAGGCAGCATGCAAGATATGAGGTTGTGTGGGATTGAACATCAACTGGGAGCGGGATGTACCAAGCGTTGAAACAAATGCGAATGAGGGCAATGCAGAGTTTTCAACCTGAACCCCAGATGGATTCGAAGGAGGAAACGCAACCTACCTGGCTTACCCCACTCTTCTCCCATCTTGCCACGCCTCCTATCGACAACACGGGTTCGAGCGCTGACTCGTGGAACAGGGCAATGTTGTCAGACACATTTGATGCGGGAGTGAGGCTCCCAGCTGCATAATATTCCGGAGAGTAAGAAAACG
>JBBPQW010000438.1:0-20199 GCA_038092695.1 Boletus rubropictus
CCCAGCAGGCGCGATACGAGTACATTATTCGGGTCTGGACTCGGCGGTTGGAAAGAGCTGGCGAACAGAGTAGACCGAGACCATCACTCCTGGGCGATGAAAGGATTTGCGATCTCCTCAGAGCCATCGACGGGACTCAACAGTGTGATGGTTGGTCCACGAAGGACGACTAATCCCAGCGAGCGTGTGTGAGGTTCGGGTTCTGATTGACGATCAGTAACAACAGAACATCAGATCACGAGGATCGGAACGGAGACTGAGACACCTTGGAGTTCTTCCTCGACCTCGTCAAGCACAAGGTTGAGTAACTGATCATAACCTTTCAAGGTACCTTGGACTACCAGCGGAGGGTCAGGGTGCGTCACAGCAAGGGCGATATAACGAGCGTACCCTCACGACCACCAGTAAACTTGACCCGTATCCTCTCGTTCACATACTTTGAGAGATCGAGAATGGCTTCGCGCTTGCTCTTGCTTGAGTCTTATCAACATGAATGGCTGGTGGATGGTGGAACGCTTACTTTGCATCGGTGCTGGGTGGAGGTGGTTTTGCACCTCGGAAGGCAGGAGCGCCACGGCCACCTCGCGCAGCACCACGAACCTGGGAAGGGTGAGCGGGGGGGGGATTGGATGCGGGAAAAACAGTACAGACCCGATCTGCCATGGGTCGCTGCGATGGCTTGGATTACCTACAAGAGCGACAGTAGTGATACAGGAATTACCTACGGCTTGATGTAGATTGACGTGTTAAGCGGTGTAGGAGAGGTCGTGGTCGTTGCCTGGAGCAGGGGCCACTTGAGATGATAATTTTTGAATACCCGCTTGCCGCGCGTCTTGTGCTTGTCCTCCCCCAGCCCACCAAGAAAGCCCACCAGCACTAAAAAAAAAAGATCAAATCCAACGTACGCTCTCACCTCTTTTGACTACAGATATTTTTTGTCTACTCGCTCATCGACGACGGCCCCTACGCACCATCAAGCTCTGATCATGAACGCCAGCGAACTCCTAGCAAATACCCTATCGCCCGGTATGCCACTCGTTGCATGCGCGAGACAGCAAGCACTGATACGCTGTCCTTCTCCTCGACTTACAGACGCGAATACGCGTCAGAACGCTACCCAGCAACTCGAGAATGGCTCGAGAGAGAACTATGTATGTATCGGCTCGCACTATCAGACTCTCGTTGACTCGCCAAGGCAGCCAGCGTACATGACCATGCTCTCCGCAGAGCTTGCCAACGAGAACTCACAACTACACATCCGCAACGCTGCAGCTCTCGCCCTCAAAAACGCATTGTCCGCTCGTGTACGTAAACGCGTCATCTCCCTCCCCTTCTAGTATTTTTACATCAGTTATCCAGGATACTGCAAGACAAACCGAGTTCGCGAACAGATGGTTGGCGTTTGACGCCGTTGCCAAGAGCAAGATCAAGCAGGAAACACTGGTCACTCTTGCTTCCCCCATAGCTAAAGCAGGTGGTTTCGCTGCCCAGGTGGTTTCCGCCATTGCAACAGTAGAACTTCCACACGATCAATGGCCAGATCTTATCGAGCTACTTCTCGGCTTTGTGAACAATTCCACCAGCACAAACCTCAAGATCGCTACGTTGCAGACCATCGGTTACATCTGCGAGTCGATTGTGAGTCGTGTGCTAATAATTATCTTATCGCCTCATGGTTTCTCCCCAGAAACCCGAGATTTTGAGCCTGCGATCAAACGAGATTCTGACTGCTGTGATCCATGGAGCTCGCAAGGACGAGCCCTCCTCGGACGTTCAGTTGGCTGCTGTGGACGCATTATACAACTCTCTTGAGTTTGTCCGCGAGAACTTTGACCGTGAGGTGTGTCATGTGAATTACGATGTGTATTTTCTCTGAAAGGTTCGACAGGGCGAGCGTAACTACATAATGCAAGTCGTCTGTGAGGCTACCCAGAACCCTTCAGTAGCCGTTCAAGTTGGTTCATTCGAGTGTCTGGTCAAGATAATGGCCCTTTATTACGACAAGATGGCGTTTTACATGGAACAGGCACTATTTGGGGTGTGTAGTCATCCAGTACTTAACCTTCTTATACGCCGACCCTTTACTTTTAGCTGACAGTCATGGGCATGAAACACAATGATGAGCGCGTAGCATTGCAAGCCGTTGAGTTTTGGACAACTGTTTGCGAAGAAGAAATCGAGCTTGCTCACGAAGCGCGAGAGGTCACCACGTTCTCCTATTGCAGGTTGTGTCGCTCATTTTCTTCCCCAGGCTGCCGACTATGGCGAACCGCCAGAGGTCGAGTCGAAATTTTTTGCAAAGGTTGCGTTGCCTGAAGTGATCCCTGTGCTTTTGTCCCTTCTTACGCGTCAGGATGAAGACGCCGACGAGGACGAGTGGAATATTTCCATGTCTGCAGGCACATGCTTGAGCTTCATGGCACAGGCAGTTGCGGATCCCATTGTCCCAGCCGTCATCCCTTTTATTGAGGCTCATATCAAGTCACAAGAATGGCATCAACGCGAAGCTGCTGTCATGACATTTGGGTCGATCCTCGATGGTCCCGATCCCACCGTACTTATGCCTCTCGTGAACCAGGCTCTCCCCCTTTTGATCGGAATGATGAATGACTCCAATATACATGTCAAGGACACGACCGCGTGGACGCTCGGACGCATCTGTGATTTGTTGATCATCACAATCAAACCTGATGTTCACCTCCATCCTTTGATATCTGTACTTGTGACTGGCCTCCAGGATAACCCCCGGATTGTGACCAACTGTTGTTGGGCTTTGATGAACCTCGCCGACCAGCTTGGGTATTTCGAGGAGGAAAATGAGTCGTCGCAAACTGGTCACCTGTCACCGTATTATGATGGCATTGTTAATGCCCTCCTTCGTGTCACAGAGACGTGAGTGCTCTCGGACTGAGGCAGTATTTCAGCCCCTTAAGATCACTTTTAGGACAACTAACGAGGCCAATTTCCGGACTTCTGCTTACGAAGCTATTGCCTCCTATGTCACCCATGCGAGTGCTGACGTTATCACGGTCGTTCAAAATACTTTAATCACCATTCTCGTTCGTATGGAGCAACTACTGGGGGTGCAGGTGCGCGATATTATTTCAGTTTCTACAACGATCTTACCGAGTGTAACAGAACCAGATTGTTGGTGTCGATGACCGCAACAACTGGAATGAGCTGCAAAGCAACCTGTGTAGTGTTGTGATTGTGAACCGCCTTTTTTCCTACTATCCTGACAGGGCCTCAACTGACTGGCTTGTAGAGTGTCGTTCGTCGATTGAATGATGGCATTCAACCCATGGCAGATCGCATCATGACTATTATTATCCAACTCATCCGGGCAGCTGGGAAAACATCGACTGTCCTTGAAGACGCATTCTTGGTCGTCGGGTCACTGGCATCTGGCAAGCACCATCTGACCTTTATCATGGGGTACTTTCCTGAAGCTATCTTTCACCATAGCCCTCGAGGGAGCCTTTTCGCCATATATCCAGGCATTCCTGCCATACCTATACAATGCTCTCAAATCGCACGAAGATACCCAGTTGTGCATGGTTGCCGTCGGCATTATTGGCGATATCTCACGCGCATTAGGTGATCAGAGCACGCAATATGCCGGCGCATTCATGAATGTCCTGCTGGAGAATCTCCAGAGCGAAGTTTTGAATCGCAACGTCAAGATCTCTATACTGTCGTGCTTTGGCGACATTGCACTTGCAATTAGTGTTGCGTTTGAGCCTTACGTTGACACCACGATGAGTGTGCTGAGGCAGGCGGGTGCTCTTCAACCCAATCCTGTAAGCTTTGTTGCTTCGTTCCTCTTTGATGTGTCTATTCATCATAGTCCGATAGCTTGATTTTGACCTAGTCGACTACGTGACTCAACTGCGCGAGGGTATTTTGGAAGCTTATACAGGAGTTGTTACTGGCTTCAAGAACACTGACAAGGGTCTGCAGTCATTTTTGTACATTCTTCCCTCGTTTATTGACATCTTCTCCAGTTGATTTACTCCTTCCTCACTCGTCAAGTATCCTGGAACTCATTCAACGGTGCCTGGCCGATGATGACCGGTCGGAAACTACTGTCAGGTTGTGTTTCGGCCTCTTGGGTGACCTCGCGGACTCCTTCCCCGACGGCCAGCTCAAGCAATTGCTGCTTTCTGAATGGATAGCATCAGACCTACGGAACAAGCGTGGTATGTCTTTAGAAACGAAGAAAACTATGCGTTGGGCCCGCGAGGTGAGATCGTCCATGCTGATAAAACTCCACCTCTAACCGTCTTTTTACCTAGATGATCAAGCGCGCGACTGCATAGAGCCATCATGAGTAATTCCTCGACCCGTTGATGCTTTCAGATTCCACATTCTTTATATCTCACCCAGTGCAAGCGAACTATCAGCCTTGTCACCCCTTTGTTTTCCGCATCTCGGATTCGGATTCTGAGTGTAACGTTCCCGTCGATCGCCATCTGAAGGAGGCACAGCATATCATTCTCATTTTTTTTTTCCTTTTGCATTCGCATGTAATAGAAGACGGTAGCCTGTGATGTTGGTAATTTTAGTTTTTCTTTCGTTTTCCTTGCTCGAACAACCAAGTAACTATCAGATTCCGCTGTCTTCCGAAACGTTTGTCTCCTACCAAGCGATTCCGTATTCAAGTATCATCAAACAACCAAAGACTGGCGTTTGGTACCTAACTAATCTCATTGCTACCATGCCGCGGGGAAAGGAGGCGTTTTGTTCTGTACACCGCCGCATTTACCGTGAATCACAAGTTTTGCGTTTTATTGTGTTCAGATACAGGGAAACTCGGTGCCCAGCTCGGTTTGTCGTCGCTGTTGTCGTCCTTGTCAGCATCAGTGACAGTACCCCTAGCCACGCGCTGTTCCCTTCAGCCTTCTGGTGTCGGACTCCGTACACATGTTGGTATCTCCCATTCTCTGTTGCACCCCCCAGTACTCACCCTAACAGTAGGAAGAAATCAGGACGACGATCACGTCTGGTTGCTTATTGTAGCATTAATGCTGGTCCACGTAGGACTCCGCTGACGGCGCAATTGTTGTTGTCGTAGATGAGTCATCGAGGCGGGACGTATTTCGCCTCCCCCAACCCCTTTGCGGTCATGCAGAACGGACTCGGACCACCGGCGTCGTGAAGAGGACTTTAAGCCCATGCTGGAACGAGAGCTTTTGACATGTAAATATCGGTTTCCTTCCGTCATTGGATCATCTCAGCACGCTTTTCTCCACAGCATGATCTAGGGTTCCTCCATCGTCTCTTGACTGAAGCGCAGGTTCAAGAGACGCGATCAAGGTTTTCTTGGTGTTGTCAACGTCAGAGTTTGCGATATCCTCTGGATGGAAAGGGGTAGGTGTCTGCGAATAAAATATTCATTCCGCATGTCCGATAAACCGGTCTGAAAAAAAAAAAACCAACGATAGCGGACTTTCTCAGGTATAGGGTATTACGACAGCACCAGCTGACATGGACATGGACGAGTGCACTAACGGAGTTGGTCTATCCAGCAGCGCTCTGTTCTCAACCACATCGATTTGCCATCGTGAACTACACGAGTTTGGAGCAAGAAAGCTTTCGCTTGCTGTAGAGTAGGTTTCCTTATTTGTTACAGACAACTCGTCCGAGTCGTTGACGCACAGGGCCTGAGACCGTTTGGTTTGATCAAAGCACCCTATTCACTCGACCTTCGCCTTTTTTTTTTCACGATCGAATCGCGTCTTACACTTGTATGCATCTAGGACGTACTGTTGTTAGTGCGGGGACCGTTGCACACCCTAGCCTTACATGCTAAGCAATGCACATCGTCCGCAACGTGTCCGGAGGACTTCCTGGCTCCTCAGACGCGAGCCCGATATCTGAAACTATAAGCACCAGTTACCGCCGGCATGCGTGCCCCGATAACTATATAAGTTCAGACGGGTTATCTCTCTCCAACTACTACTCATTTTTACTTGTCCTAACATGCTTTTCGACCTCCATTGAACGATTCCCATGACTGAGCATTCCCCACAAAGTCAAGCTCGCATGTCATTGAACTGTCCATTCAGAGAGGATTTAGTAACATCGAATCGATACCAACAGTTGCGTCGAGGTAAGTACACAGCGAAAAGATTACACGTGAAAAGAGTTATAGTCTACTTTCCAGTAAGACAGCTTCCCTCCTCCAGCCCAGCGTTCCCTGCCCGAACGCGGCTTCGAGCACCTCGTCAATCGTCCGCACGAAATAAAACTGCATGTCGCGTCGTATTTCGGGTGAAATATCGTGTTCGACGTCTTTCTTGTTCGCCCAAGGAAGTATGATCTTGCGGATTTGTGCCCGGTGAGCACCTAGCACTTTCATCCGAATTCCGCCAACGGGCGTTACTCGTCCGCGGAGCGTGATCTGCCAAAAAAAAAAAAGGAAAGAAAGAAATGAGATGCGGACATCGACGTGCGATACTCAGTGAACTAACCTCGCCCGTCATCGCAACGTCCTTTGGGACTGTTGCCCCACTAAGCAACGATACAAAGGCGCACGTCTGAAACGCCATGAGTGACGCGAGTGTACGGCAGACGTTTCCTTACCATTGCAATACCTGCGCTTGGACCATCCTTCTTCTGAGCCCCCGCAGGAAGATGGAGGTGTATATCAATGGACGCCGGGACCTTGAGGGGATCAATACCCCGTCCAGCCGTAATCCCAAGTTCGAATGCATGGGACTTTACCCAGCTAAGGGCAATCTCTCCGCTTTCCTTGATGACATCCCCCAAACTGCCTGTCAGCTTCAGTTTCCCAGCACCAGGAAGAGCTGTGCTCTCAACAGGCAAGATCCCTCCTTCGCCCATACCAGTCACAACCAACCCGTAAACGACGCCGCGTTTCTCCTCTCGTTCTCGTTCTTCGCCGTCCCACCGGGGCACGCCAAGGATATTCTCTATCTCATCTTTCTCGACGATACTGTGCCACTCCTTGTGTTTCTCCCCCTCACCTGCACTGGCATCAAGGTGCTCAGCCCACTCCACAGCTTTGGATCTGACAACTGCTCCGATCGCGCGCTCGAGACTACGTACACCTGCTTCGCGGGTATACACTGTGACAATGTGGACCAGGGCATCATCCGTGAGTTGGAGCTGGGACGGGGATAGTCCATTTGCACGAATTTGTTTTGGTACGACGAACCGTCGTGCAATGTGCACCTTCTCGTCGTAGGTATATCCCGACAATTCGACGACTTCACATCGATCTAGCAGCGGAGCGGATATCGTTTCGAGCGTATTTGAGGTACAGATGAAGAGCACTTGACTGAGATCGACGGGCACGTTGATATAGTGATCCTGAGGACTGTCGATAAGTGTTTATCCCGATCACGACGACTTATACTTGCATTGAATGAGTAGTTCTGTTCGGGGTCGAGTACCTCCAGCAAAGCAGCCGACGGATCACCGTGGAAGTTGCTATGACCGACCTTGTCGACTTCATCGCTGGACGAAAATGTTAGATTGATATCCCAGGGGGACTCATCAGGAAAAACACGTACAGCAATATAACAGGATCACACCTCCCAGCTTTTCGAAGGGCCTGGACGATCATACCAGGGCCCGATGCGACGTATGTTCTTCGATGTCCCCTGTACACAGTTCTACTTGAGTTTCTTGTTCCTCGTAATCTGAAAATAGGAATGACAACCTAATCTCAGCCTCGTCGCGCACCCCGCCGAGAGATATCCGTTGAAAAGGGCGACCTAGAGCTTTTGCGATTGACTGACCGAGCGAGGTCTTTCCCGTTCCAGGTGGACCAACAAACCTACAGGTTCAGCAAAACTCGATTAAACATTCGACGTTCAAATGACCACTGCCCCTTACAATAATATTGGGCCTTTCACACCCCTCCTTCTCTTTGGTGGCAACGATTTGGGTGATTCCATAGGAGTCGAATTTTGTCGCACGACAGCACTTCGATTAGAAACAAGGACCAGTGCATGTTCGGAATTTGACCGCTCTGTTGCAGCCTTGGCCGATTTATTCGCAGGCTCTTCAACTGCCGCTGTGATTGGGTTTGACGAAGCAGCCTCATCAGCAATTGCGTGCAATCGAACAACTGCAAGGAATTCTATGAGTCGGCGCTTAATCTGATCCAGACCATAGTGGTCTGCATCGAGCTGAGTGCTACGAGTCTACCCATTAGCAACATTAAAAGGAGAGTAACAACGTTGCACTGAAAGATGACTTACCGGGCCTTGGCCAAGAACCCCAAGTCCTTGAGCACATCCGGCGCGATCGTCTGGGAAGCTAGTGCAGACGGCCATGGGATACTCGTCAACCATTCGAGCTAGACCTCGAGTTAGTATTTACACTCTTCTGGATGTAGCCGAGTCTTACATATGTTCGGATCACACCATGCTCGACACTACCCTGGGGAATCCGTTTCAATCTCCTCCACTCCCTAACACCAACCTTTCTCTCCTCGCTATCTTCGCCAAGGGATTGAATTTTCTTTTGAAGGTCTGCAAAGTCATCTGCATCTGCCTGTTCGTCATCATCGAGTTCACTACTACCCGAGTTTCCTGTTCCAAAACCGGTCCCACTAGGGTTGCTGATCTGTCCAGGAGTTGTACTATGCAAGCTATGGAGTTCGCGTTGGATCGCTGCGAGTTGCTGACGAAGGAAAAACTCCTTTTGCTGGCGCGAGAGTGACTCATCGACGGCGTTGGCAATCTTCTTCGAGACCTCGGATATGGATAGTTGTTTAACAAAGAGCTCTGTCGCACGGCGAAGACGATCCTCGACCTCAGTTGCGGCGAGAAAGTCTATCACGTAGAGCCGGATCAGCGGGAACACTTGTGGTGCTGGTTCTCGAGAAAAAGGAAAGAAAGAGAACGAAGAGGTACTGGACTCACCGAGTTTGTCAGCGTATGGTCCGGAGATGGCTGCGACGAGGACGTCGGCCATCCATGCGGCGCGTTGGTCAGGAATTTCCTCGACCATGGAGGCGACCTTGAGCCAGTCGTCTTTCCTCTGAACTTGGATAGAATCCTTGGCGAGACGGTCGAGTAACCTGAGGGAAGCGCCCTTGAATGCCTCGACGGTTTCATGAGACGGTGTGATGTCGGCTGGGGGGTAGGTGACTGTGTGCTGTGGAAGAGAATCAAACGTGGAGGGGTCCAAATCGAGAGGCTGGAGAAGGCGAATGCGGGTCAGGCCATGGAGATAGAGCAGGTAGGGGTGGCGAGGGGCGGGCGAAGCCACGGTACGGGCACGAACGAGACGGACGACGCTCGCGGTAACCCCATGGTTGGGCGGTGGTAAATTAGGCGGGACGGGTGGCACCGCAGCTACGTCACTGTGAGTGGACTCGACGGGCACCGGGACTGGGATGACCGCGAGAACAAGCTGGCTAGCGTCGGAGTCATCAAGAAGGGCGAGTAAACTCTCTGCGAGTGTCCTTGAGATCGGAATAGTAAGCCTTGCGGTTGGGAGAAGGAGGAGTGGATGGGGGAGCGGGAGGACTGGCAGGCGGGGAGGTGATGGCATCTGGGGGGGATAGTACAAGGTATGAGGAGGAGGACAAGTCGCATTCATATGATCCCAGGCGCTCACACAACGAATTTCAAGGTCAATTATTTATATATATTTTTCGCGTCTTTTTTCGAAATTCTACCTATTTTATCCGTAAATACCGCCTTCAACGCGAAGCCCTCGACAGATCACTGCGCAGCAGAGCGTAAATGAACACGAACCCCGTCAGAAAACGGTCACCGTGCGACGCACCTAAAGGCAGCATCAATACAAGACTTAACCTCCTTGTAGCTCACGACCAGGCAGCTTTGTTCGTCCCGAGAGACCAGCATGATGCGTTCGTCCGTTCCACTGTCAAGCTGTAATGGAGGTGACATTGTGCACTCAATGGCATAAATTTCCTCAGTGCTAACCTTGTTCAGGCAGGTGAGGACATGCGACAAGTTGACGACAGGATTTCCATTCTCGTCCACTTGGTGAAACACGTAGTCCCGGAATAGCTTGATGATATATCTGTCTCCCGTTTCAGACCAACGTGGCTCACGAGCAAACCTGGCAGTTAACATGAGCAACCCGCCGAATCGTGAACGACAAAAGCACGCACTCTGGCCGCTCATTGATGAACCCAAATTTGCACAGCAAACGAACCAGACGGCCATTCTCAAGCTCACTAGCAAGCTCACTCTCGAGCCGGTCGGTACCACTATGACCGAGAGAAGAGTCAGAACGATGTTCCCAGCGAATGACTTGGATACCTACATTTGGACCTCATCCATCTCACGAAGCAAGCGAGTCTTACCGATCATTTCGATGACCTGCGCAATACTCTGTATACACGAAAGAATAATTATTAGAACCAACTTGGTTCTTGGAGAGATACCCATTTACCTTGTGCAGACCAGGCTTGGAGATCAGGTACACCGCCAACGTCTTAACATCCGCAGAGTATGCCCTTCCCATCATGTCCAACGCTTTGGGAAGCGTATTCATCGCCGCAAGGCTGCCACAACACAACGCGAAAATTAGCCGCCCGAACATGACCAAATCTTCTTGTTGAACAAGAGCAATATCCTGTCGTGTATCATACATGAGAACATCAACGATACCGCATGAACCCATGCGTATGCTGACACGATGTGAATGACGAATAGGTAAGGGATGGAAGGAGAAGAGAGTACCGATTCTTTCCTGTCACCAGGATCTTTGTCGAGTCGACCATGCGAGCTGCCAATCCCGCTTCGTGGGTTGCTCGTATCGCACTCGCAATTTGAATGATGTATGACCAGAGCGTGGCTTCGGGAATGACAACACTGATTGCTCCCCCGAACCTACTTTGTGGAAACACAGACTGCTTGGGGCGCAGGTAAAGATCGAATAAGGTTTGTGAATTTGGATGATAGTCATACGATACCACGAGAGCTATGAATCAGGCAGGCATCAAAACAGTGATTATGCAAATGGAGCGAACACTTACAATTATCGTTGAAGGCACGCGTTGTGAATGCTTCCCGAACCCTAATGATGTTGGGATGTTGCAGTCGGGACCAGGCTTCAATCGAGCCGAACGCAACCTGATGCATGAGTCTGAAATCTGCAAGGATTAGCTGGTTTGAATTCTTCTCTTCGCCGAGAACGGACTTTCGACTCGCCGCAAAGCATAAGGTAGGTCATCATTGGCATTTGTCGCGCGATATACTATTGAGAACCAGCTGAAGAATTTCCGCCGGTCAGTCGATGTTTGTTCGAGTGGAAAGAGTGAATGATAGCCCTGAAGCTCGTCAGGGAGATTATAGGGAGGAAATGGCATCGTATAAGTGGCTTCTGAGCGCTTTTGCAGCTCTTCACGGACGTTGTCAGACATAAAGTGCGACGGAACAAGTGATTCGGGAATCGGCCGAGTGTAGAGATGATAGTCGAGCTAAATTGGAGATAAGTGAGTGTAATCGGCACCGTCTGAACGCAAATGTACGACTGACAGGTTGCCGTACATAGGGTGGTTGAGTAGGCTGATAAAAGCTGCCCAAAGATGTGACTGTGTCATCGTAACCAGCCTGGCTTGTCTACGAAAGACTGAGAATTAGGCGGACAAAGTATGGAGCAGAGACGAGACCGACATAATCTGATAAGTACGTAAGTGGATGTTCCAGCTCTTGATATTCGTTTGTTACATCCTGTTCGTCGAGGGTCTGACCGAAACCATCATCCGATGACTTGTGCGCGTATAAGTCGTATTCGTTATGATTCGGGTAGTATGGAGTGGGAGAGGAACTAGTCGCATGCTCAGCGGAAGCACGGCGGTAGATGACGTGAGGCTCACGAGGGAATGTATGTGGACGGAGATGCAGCCGAAACAGGGTTGAAACCGACTTTGGGTACAAACACAGGAGCGTTGACTGCCTGAGCGGGCAAAATGGAAGGCGTCAGTGGGGAGTCTGGGGGTGCTCTGCAGGGAGTTGGTGTGTGTCATTTTCCAGAGATGGAGCTGCTCACGCATTGGCGGAGTTATCTGGCTGAGCGGAATGTCAGCGTGAAAACGACGGAGGCGAACGTCGTACCGGGGGATGGTAATAGATACAGCCTTTGTCTTGGAACCGACAAGAACTGACATAGCCGATCAATGGCTGAAGCACACGGATGGAATCGGGTTTTACCCGTAAATGTGTATGTTCCTGCACTGGCGCTGGGGCGATTCTGTACCAAAGGAAGTTCGGATGACTGAACGGACACAAGGCTGCGCACGTACCCCTCTTGGGCAGAGGTTTTGGGTCGTCTGATTGTTCCGCTGGGTTAACGATCCTGACAGCTGAATGAAACGGCTGAGGCCTTGCGAAATATGCCATTCAATTGTCCAGGACTCGAAAATTGTCACCTCACTAATCTTCATTTCATTAGTCATCAGTCAGCCTTCGGTACATCCCGGAGCCGGCTAGCCTACTACTTCCTCACGTGACGTCGGGACAGCTTTGAGGGCTGCGTCCCTCCTCTTTTTGAGCGCATTGGTGTACGCCAGACAGACCCATTTGACATACCCAAGATCTTTTATCCTTCCATGTTCAGCTAATCTCGTGTGGAGTAGATCGACGTCACTGAACGTAACGATGGGAGGTACACGATCGTCTTTTGGGGAAACGACCGACGTAAGCCGAACCAAAGGTCGCGCGGTCGAAGATCCTGAGTTCGTGAGCACCGTGCGGGTAGAAAGTATCGGGGGCTTGGCGAAAAGTCGAACGGCGGCAGCCTCGGTAGACATCATTACAGGAGACGCGCCAAGCGTAGCCAGTTGCTGAACTGCGTTCGGCGGGTATCGAGAAACAAATAATCGCAGCAGCTCTTGAGCACCGTCGATGTCACCAGATCTACGACGATCAGTAAAGTATGAGATGGACCATATATGACCCACAGTACGAGTATCCTTCTCATGGCAGCGTGCGCCTTCTCGATCAACCTTGCAAACGACCCAGTAGTCACCCTGCCGTCTTTCACACCGTTTGCTTCCGTCACTTCCCACCGCCGCCAGATGTCCTTGCCCCATCGAACCGCTATAGGACGGTCCTCAACGCGCGCTCTCGCACACCTCTCGAGTGCATCGATATAGCTGTGTTCGTCAGGATCGCTAGGTGAATCGCCTTCGGCGAAGAGGGAATTAAAGGTTTCCCTTGCGGTCTCTATACTGGCGTGTCGGTAGAATACAGATAAATAAGTGTTCAGGAGGACAGTCGTCAGCTCCACGTGCGCGAACCTGCCCGAGAGTAGGCCGTCTTGAGGGGAACTGCGTGCCTCCTGCGTAGATAGATACTTGTCTTGAAGAATTCTATCAAAAAGTGCTCGCGCTTCTGCAATAACGTCAGAGGATGTTTGCGGAGGAAGACGAGAAAATGAAGGCATGGGCTCCGTGTTTTCTGCCAGCACATCAGGGAGTATATCGGGACTCGGTATCGCCTTCGCTTGTGTCTCGTTCGTCAAATCTTCATTTAACGCTGCGCTACCGTCGAGAAGTCGAGTCGCCTCTCTTTTGAACGGCGGCTTGTACGACGCATAGGTGTGAAATATGTGAGCCATCAGCTCCGCGTTCACCATCGAATTTTCATCATCGCCGCCCCGCACGGCCTCTGCGAGTATCCATCTGGCCCTCTCAAGAGCCCCAGCACGTTTGCAGCCCTCTAGCAGTGCGCACCACAAACCTCTCCCGCTCATGTCCGTTATCGAATAACGGTCGCTCATCTCCCTCGCAAGCCTCATGCCCTCTCCCAGCCACTCCGGCCCAGCTCGACCACATATCCTTATGACAGCTTCGTAAGCAGCTTTAGTTGGTTCAATCCCATGCTCCTGCATCTCTGTCCATAAGTCCAGGGCACGTTCGGGCTCCGGTCGAGAGAACAATCCGCAGGCGCGGATCATCACGGCGTAGAGGCGGGCGTCTGGGACAGGGTGAGCGACATAACGCATGTGGGAAAAAAGATCCCAAGCTTGCGCTTGGGCCACAGCACGTCCAAGCCCCGGTCTTGACGAGGGGCATGTCTCAACATTGAAAAGGGCAGAGATTACTCTTGTGTATGATCGGATTGGCGCGAAATTACCGTCGGCTTCGTACTGATGCAAGAGTGCAAGTGCACTCGTCGGAAATCGGGTGATTGAAGAGGGGACTGACGCATTGACGACGTGAGTTTTAACGTGAAGGTCACGCTGATGCTCGGTCGGTGGCGCTGAGAACGTAAGAGAAAAGATCATTTCAGAAAGGATAGAAACGTACCAGACGGAACACGAGATATTAACGACTCAAAATCTTGAATGTTGCCCCGCTTCGCATGCTCTGCGAGTAAATTGTCAACGATACCGTCGGAAATTATCGCTTGTGGTGGAACAGTTGCTGTCCGTGGCAGAAGCGCGACTGCTTGGTGCATCCGTCGCGGTACGTGGGGTGACCGACGAAAGAGAGTTAGCATAAGGCTCTCAGCCTTGACCATGATGAGCGTTGTATATTGCTACTGGCATCGGAGTTCGAAAGACTAACGGAACGAGCAGTTGAGTCCCGAGATTACCGAGGGACAGGTATCTGATATGGTTGCACACCAGCACTGGAGTAGTGAAAAATCTATTACAATTCTAAAACGAAACTAAGACACTTGATACCAATCTGCATCCCAACCTCCGTGGATGCAAACTGTGAGACAGCGCTCTGTCGTAGTCCTACACCGAACTCGAAGCTTGAGGATTATCCGATGAGCGCCATTGCTTCAAACCTGAGCTTCTGCGTCCCTCTTGGCGGCATATACCAAAAGGTCGCAAACGCGCTTGGAGTAGCCCCATTCGTTGTCATACCATGAGATCAGCTTGACAAAGGATTCGTTCAACATGATACCACCGCTTGCATCAAAGATAGAGCTAGCGGGGTGGCCGACAAAGTCGGTAGAGACCACAGCATCTTCGGTGTAAGCAATGATACCCTTATACTCGGGGGATTCGGAAGCTGCCTTCAGAGCAGCCTTGATATCCTGGTAGGTAGTAGGTTTCGCGAGGCGAACGACCAAGTCCACAACGGAAACATCAAGGGTGGGAACACGGAAGGCAAGACCACTGAAGCGGAGGAAAAGTAGATAAAAATTCAGGTAGATGCGCCAAACGAATCTCCCACTCACGTCAGCTTGCCGTTGAGGCTGGGAATGACCTTGCCAACAGCTTTGGCGGCACCTGTGCTGGAGGGAATGATGTTGTTGTTAACAGCACGTCCACCGCGCCAGTCCTTGGCAGATGGACCGTCGACAGTCTTTTGTGTGGCCGTGGTGGCATGAATGGTACTCATGAGGCCCTCGACTATGCCAAATTTGTCATTGACGACCTTGGCAAGGGGAGCAAGACAGTTAGTGGTACAGGAAGCGTTGGAGATGACGGTGTATTTGGGATCATATGCATCGAGGTTGACACCGCAGACGAACATGGGTGCATCTGCCGAAGGCGCAGAGATGATGACCTTTTTTGCACCACCTTTCAAGTGAGCAGCAGCCCTAATGGGAGAAATGATTCGTGTGATCATCAAATTAGCCTTGATGACAAAGTCACACACTTTTCCGTGGTGGTGAAAACACCCTGATATGGAATAGAATTAGGGCTGACATCTGCCATGTATTTGCACCGCGCACCGTGGATTCGACGATGTATTGGGCACCGACTGCACTCCATCTGATGTTTGCAGGGTCGCGCTCAGCAAAGACGGTGATCGCCCTGCCGTTAATGTAGAGCTTGCCGTCCATGGATTCGACCTTGCCCTCAAAGCGGCGGTGGACTGAGTCATATTTGAACATGTAGACCTGACACATTTCAGCTGCATGACACGTGCAAGCGCCAAAGTAACCTACCATGTAGGCAAGATCAATGAAAGGGCTGTATGAATATGCTGGTTGAAATTTTTGTAGGGGATAAGACGAAGTGCACATACTCGTTAACGGCCACGACATTGATCTCTGGGTTCTCCAAAGCATTGCGCATGACGATACGACCGATACGGCCTGTAAGTCCGTCAGACACGCTTTCTTCTGCTATTCTAAGAGGAGCCTACCAAATCTATCGGAAGAAGTCACACGCAGAGTTAGATCTACTTGTCGGCCGGGATGGCGAGGAGACATACCCGTTGATTCCGACATTGACCTGAAAAGCTTCGTTAGCGATGGCGAAGTCATTTTACAACGATGATGCTCACCACCATTGTAGTTGATGGAAAGGAGGGGATGGAGGGAAGATGTGGAGGGAAAGAGGAACAAAGAGGGAGCTTATATGCGCTTGCATCTAATCCGATTTGCGTGGTTTGTTTTCCCTCGGAGTTGGAACGTCAGACTCAGCCGACCTGTGCCGCACAGATCTCCGATAGCATAGCATTTTCTCATCGCATCGGTCAGATTTCGGACTTTGCAGTCATTTCCCATAATATATTTCACCGACTTCGTCTTGCACCTTCCTATGCTTTTAGTCAGCTATTGGTCCTGCCCGAGCGCAAGCGATGCTGGAATGACGACATTAAACTGGTAAGCTGCGGATCGAAGGACCCGATGTCCACCAGGAAACGAACGAACGCAATGAACCAGCAGAATCCAGTGCATGTTACTCACTCGCGAATTTTAGGCATGAATACCGGGCCGCGTTCTTCCAAATCTGTGAGTAGTGCAGCTACCGACTGACATGCTGATGTAGAATGGCGTGTGCAAAGAAATGTACTTTGAGCTTCACGAATCGGCGAAACCAGGAACTGGTGGGTAGAACTCTCAAGGAATGTTCACAAGTCGAGCGCACTTCCAAACCTCTTCCCAAGGTCTCATAGCTCCTGTCTCAAGGTCAGGGCTCACCCCAGCCTCGACCTCTGCTAGTCTTCTCTCTGCGCTTGACCATCATGCCTTTGTCCGTCTTTGTCCGGTGGTCACCTCTCCTTGGTGCGAATCGGTTCCAGTGATATCCCACGGCGTTTCTTCGTCTTCCTCAAGCACAACGGCATCCCTCAAACCAGCAATGCCAGGTTGATCCGGACAGATTCTGTGGTTGGCAAGGACAACCAGGGATCAAGGTCGAGCACCTTGGCCCCCACAACAGATGAATCAGGTAAGGTCGACCGAGAGTTGAGTGCCAAACGCCGGAATCCTCCATTGGTGGGCCCTGCTGACCCTTTTTTTTGGCTCACCGGTGTGCCATAGAATGCTGGCCAGCTTCTTTGGGCGGTCATGGTAAAATTTAAGAAGCTGCGACTATCAGTGACCTGAAGGTCCAGGATGGAAAGCTGAGCATTCGCATTCCTTTTTCCAGTGGTTTATGTGAATGCGGCTGAGCGTCACGAGCCTAGAAATGCACATGAATTAAAACAAGATTCCCCTGATGGAAGTCGCTGACCATTGCAACTTCGTTTATCCTTATGTTAACATCAGCGATGAAATAAATGTTGCTCGAGAGTTCGGCTATGAGGGTAATAGCAGTAAACCGGTAAGCTGGTTGCAAAGCTGAGTGGAATGATATCAAGCTTTAGATAGCTAATGCTTTCCCGCCGCGGTTGCTTCCTCTGACACTGCTAGGTCTTGTTGTCACGAATTCGTGTCCTGTAATCATTGCAACATCAAGATGTGATGCGACCGAGAGAGCTAGGATGATCGTCAAGAGCTGGTATTTCGTCACTCTTGCAATCATACAATTCTGCAGCTAGAGATAAGACCTTTATGATCATTGCTGTACGGTTCGCATAACGCAAGCAAGAATAACATTTCTGTCAAGTGTCCGCTAGGTGCAAACAGGTAAGCAGCCGGACCGCCGCGCGCGGAAATACTGAATGACTACAGTATATGTGTTAGTTACGGGACCTAGGTAAGCCAGCATCATGAGCACTTTACATTTTCGTGCGCAGCAAACACGACATTCACCATGATGGTTATACGCTAGACTGAACTGCCTCTAACTTATTTTTCGTTGCACGCCATGCTACGAGTGCTCTTCGAAACTGATCACATGCAATGAAGAACGAGACTGCCGAGAAGATGACGACCAGTATGTCCAGTTTGCTGTGGGTCCAACCCATGACACTAAAGACGGCCATGACCGCCGAGCTAAATATCTCGTAAGTGTTGGCGACCATCCAGGACAGCTAGTATCTTACATCAAAAATAGTATACCGACCAAGCCTAGCGATGGATGTTGGCAACGATTGAGAGAACGAGAAAATCGGGAAGGACTCACAGTACCTAGAAATTGATAAGAAAAATATATCCCCTCGTCATCATTGATTCTATCCCAACAAGAAAACATCTCTACTCACTGTATTGGGGGAACCATGGATGGCAATGAGAGGGTTATAAGAAAGTAAGCATGAACGCGCGGACACGGGCACCTTTCAAGTGTCTCAGCTGTGACCGGCGAGGACGTGACAGCGTCAAATATGGATGGCATGGAGGGAGTAGTGCGATAGGCCGGTAACATCCGATTATGGGTTATGAGTACTGGGCGCGACGAAGGCTGATTAGGCCTTGGGTGAGCTCGTAGCAATAAGGATACGAGGTAGAGCATTTTGGGGTTGGTTTGGCTGCCATAGTGAGCTCTTTTTGCCAGTCGGTATGCAAACGATGTGCTCGAAGCCATGAACTATCAAACAAAGAGCTCAATTGGAAAGGTGGGGTGCGACAAATGGGCTAGCACACATCTTTGTCGGCGAGCAGCGTCGGCGCGATCCATGCGGTACTACTACTTTACCGTCCTTGTCGTCACGTTGGCGGCGCATCGGAGGTGCACCATTAGTAAGAGCAGCTCGAGTTCAAGATGGGGGAGGTTCTTGTGGCTTGGGAGAGGCCAGTATCACCATGGTGATTATCGGAGCTCGTCATTCAAGACAACTCGGTTGGGCGACATTGTAGCTCGGTAGTGCCGCTTGGACAGGGGTCATATTCCCATATATAGAATATGCTTAGTCATCATGACACGTAGCTTGTTCAGTCGAGTTGACGTCGATGTTTGTCGTGTCTTTGCGCTCTCCGGTCTGGTGAACACTCCTTCTTCACTATGCCCAATCTCTGCCTACGCAGAGCCTTATGCTTATTCGTCCTCTTCACTGGATTTCTTGAGTCCTCTTTCGCAGCCTTATTAGTCATTGACTATGGCTCGGATTGGATCAAAGCTTCTGTGATGAAACCGGGCCTGCCTTTCGACGTTCTTTTGAACAAGGACTCCAAGAGAAAGATACAGTCTGCCGTTGCTTGGAAGAGGGACGACCGACTGTTTGGATCTGACGCCGCTAACATGGTACGTGTGCTACCCACTTTCTCGTCCATCCACTCAAGGTGTCTCGAGGCCTCGCGCTTCCCTTCAGATTCATTCACGTCTCTTAAACTCGTTCAAGGCGTGCCTTTCAGCTCCAGTTCTGTTTCCTACTTCACACAGATATCCACCTCTGATGTCCTCGAGTCTGGACGGTCGACGGTGGGATTCAGGCAAAGCAATGGTACCGAATGGAGTACAGAGGAACTCATTGCCATGCAGCTTGCCTATGTGAAGCAACTGGCGGAGAGCCTTACTGCAGAACCAGTCCATGACGTCGTCCTCACCGTCCCACCCTACTACACGCAGTTCGAGCGTGATGCCGTCGTGGATGCCGTGGAAATTGCTGGCATGAGAACCCTCACATTGATCAACGATGGTACGGCCATAGCGGTGAATTATGCAATGACTCGAACTTTCTCGTCAATTCCGGAATACCACGTCATCTACGATGCCGGCGCTTCTTCATCCCGAGCAACGCTTGTTTCATTTGCGGCCGTCGAAGACTCAAAGACAAAGACATCTTACACGCAAATATCTGTTCTTGGTGTCGGTTTGGATCGATCAGTCAGTGGAACTGACCTTAACAGACGCTTGAGGAACATTCTTGTTGAGAAATTTATCACTCGACACAAACGAGACATCCGCAGAGACAAACGTGGTATGGCCAAACTCTGGAAAGAGGCAAATCGCGTAAAGGCCATTCTCAGTGCTAACTCTGAAGCATCGTCAACGGTAGGCACCTTGTGGCTTACATCTTTCAGTGATTGACGGGGAATTGGTGATATAGGTGGAGGATGCCGCTTTTGACATAGATTTCAAGGCCAAGATCACTCGTGAAGAATTTGAGACGGCATGCTTGGACTTGCGTAGCCGCATTGCCGAACCCATTTATGATGCTTTAGCCAG
>JBBPQW010000439.1:0-20199 GCA_038092695.1 Boletus rubropictus
TGCTCGCTCACTTTGCCAACCCAGAATATGTCCTCCCCGGCGTTGATGCGGAGAAGGGCGCGTTGATGGAAGTCGAGCGCATGTGGCTCGTTGGTCTCCCTTTCTCTATTACGACCTCATCTCACGATTATTCGCCAGTCTTACGAGTGCATTCTGCGCTACACACGCGCCACAAAGCACGACGTGTCCGAGACCATCAAGCGCCTCGAGGGCACTCTCAAATGGAGGCGCGACTTTGGGCTGTACACGTTCATCACAGCAGAACATGTCGAGCCCGAAGCCGTCACCGGTAAAGAGTTTTTGTTCGGGTACGACATGTGCGGCAGACCAGCGCTTTACATGTGTCCCAGCAGACAAAACACGGAAGAGAGTCCACGACAGATCCATTTCGTTTTCTGGCTCTTCGAGCGTGTCGTTGAGCTTATGGGTCCTGGCGTGGAGTACGTCCATGTCCCATCGTTGAAAACCCATCTCATCTGCCGTTCATTCCTCGCTTCACAGAACGGTCGCGCTCATGATCGACTACGCGGACAAGGCGAAGGGCCCCTCCTTCTCCGTCTCCCGACAGGTCCTCAATATCTTTCAAACGCATTATCCAGAACATCTTGGCGCGGCTATCATCTCACATCTCCCTTGGCTCCTGCACACGTTCTACAAGCTCATCACCCCTTTGGTCGACCCGGTTTCGCGGGCGAAAATGATTTTTAACCCCGTCCCAGATGACGCTGGCTTATGGCGGTCTGCCGAGGCAAGAGACCAGGGCAAAGAGAATGCCAAACTGTTTGAGCTCGATCAGCTTGTCAGCGAAAGCTGGTTGGGCTCGGCGCCATTTGCATATAATCACGATGTCTATTGGCCTGCGCTCCTGTCCATGACCGAGGCCCGGAGGAACGACATGACGCGTGCGTGGCAAGATCTTGGTGGTGTGGTCGGTATCAAGGAGTGGGATGTCAAAATCCGTGTTCGGGATAGTTTGACGACTCCTGATGCCAAATTGGCTGGCCAAGCATTGTAGAGGGTCGGAGCATCTACTAATACCCATCTTGAGAGTAAACCTGGCATTTGATACCGTCTCCGGTGTGCTCCTAGACGTTTGCGTTGGATCTAAATTGCAGTATTGTGCTGGGACGCGCCACTATCGATCGAGTCCAGGTCAAAGGAAATCAGTCGCCATTAGGTGAGTGATTTGGCAGAGGGAAGTGAAATCTCTGCTGATTCGTCCGTTCAGGTCTGCTGCTCGTCCGGTTGCAAGCAAATGTAATCGGGTATAGATTAGAGGTAATGTTACAACCTTAATTTCAAGCCCCGATGTATTCCTCAAGTTACCCATCATTTCCGCAGCGACCTCAGAACCGTCCAGGATCGCTGCGTTGGTCCGCGTACCATGAGCAAGGTGGGCTGTGGCAAAGACACCCAGAGCAGTACTCCCCGTGGGTGGGCGGGCCGTTGAGCAGTAACGTATACCATCGGTCAATGACGCGCATGTCGTGATCAAGTGTCTCCAAGTTACAGTGAAGGTGTAAGGATGAATATCAGCGTCGCTCGTTCGCGCGTCTTCTTCTCAACCATCACATCCCATGTCCCTCGTCCAAACGCCTCTCCCCATTCCAGCCCATCCCAACGGCGCCTCGCCTCGTGAACTGACCGCGAAAGAGCAAGCAGAATACGATCGCGTGCTCGCTCACTTTGCCAACCCAGAATATGTCCTCCCCGGCGTTGATGCGGAGAAGGGCGCGTTGATGGAAGTCGAGCGCATGTGGCTCGTTGGTCTCCCTTTCTCTATTACGACCTCATCTCACGACTATTCGCCAGTCTTACGAGTGCATTCTGCGCTACACACGCGCCACAAAACACGACGTGTCCGAGACTATCAAGCGCCTCGAGGGCACTCTCAAATGGAGGCGCGACTTTGGGCTGTACACGTTCATCACAGCAGAACATGTCGAGCCCGAAGCCGTCACCGGTAAAGAGTTTCTGTTTGGGTACGACACGCGCGGCAGACCAGCGCTTTACATTTCTCCCAGTGGGCATAGCATGGAAGAGAGTCTACGCCAGATCCAATTCTTTTGCTGGACCATGGAGCGTGTCTTCGAGTTCATGGGCCCTGGCGTGGAGTACGTCCGCGTCCCCATCGCTCAGGTCTCATCTCATCCCTCATCCCCCCGCTCCCTCGATCCACAGGTCCGTCGCAATCATGGTCGACTATGCGGACAGCGTCAAGAACCCCTCATTTGCCTTCTGCCGACAGGTCCTCAATATCTTTCAAACGCATTATCCAGAACGTCTTGGCGCAGCCATCTATACCCATTTCCCTTGGCTCCTCCACACGTTCTACAAGCTCATCTCCCCCTTGATCGACCCGGTTACGCGCTCAAAGATGATTCTCAACCCTCTTCGAGACGATGCCGGTCTGTGGCTCTCCGTCGAGGCAAGGGATCAGGGCCAAGAGGATGCCAAATTATTTGAGCTCGATCAGCTTATCAATAAAGGTTGGTTGGGCTCGGTGCCATTTGCATATAATCACGATGTCTATTGGCCTGCGCTCCTGTCCATGACCGAGGCCCGGAGGAACGACATGACGCGTGCGTGGCAAGATCTTGGTGGTGTGGTCGGTATCAAGGAGTGGGATGTCAAAATCCGTGTTCGGGATAGTTTGACGACTCCCGATGCCGAATTGGCTGGCCAAGCGTTGTAGAGGATCGGGTTCATGGATAACTTGTCTTCGAGTCAACCTCGATTTTGAGAACGATTGACATGTACCCTATGCGCCTACAGAACTGCAGTAGTTTTTTCCGGAACACAGCAATATCGGGAATCACACCATCAGGTCTAGGTGAGAAATTTGGATTGTCGTCACTGTCATGAGTACAAAGGATGAAGGTAGCATTAAGCGAATAATCTAGCAGACGGAAAGCAGGACAACTTTTCGAATGAGCGCCTTACGTGAGGGGGAAAGGAAGTATCAAAAAATAGTATGTACAAGCTCGAACCAATTTACCCTGGTCATGAGTCCCCTATGGCGAGTGGTTGTGGTGTGCCCCCGAGGCGCTCGCCGTGGACACGGAACCGGTATAGACATGTGTACTCCTCCTTGCCCCAGTTATTCCTGATCACGAGGACTACGACGCCAAAATCAATGCCGAGATCCTGGATCTCTTGGCGTACGGGAAATGTCTGAATGTTGGACGGCGCGTCAATGTCGTAGGTAAACGAAGCGAGACGGATGAACGGTTGGTTCGTAGGGAGGGTGGGTGGATAGGCATCTTCATTAGGCTCTTCGGGCGGGGGAGAACCAGATCCTTCAGCACTCATAGCTTCGGCAGGCCGGGTAGCTCGCTTTGCTTTGAAGGCTACTACCTTCTCAAGGTTTTCTGTCCCTTCTACAAGTCCCCATACCTCCATATCCCGAGGGGCGGTCCGTAGGTCAAACGCAACCTCTTTTGCAACATGATCGATTGTGATGTCGGTGATGTAAGCGGGGAAGGAGAGTGCAACCCCGAGCTGACCGGAGTCTCCGCTCGTGGGCCAACAGAGGCCGCTGTGAATGTCTTGGTGCAGCGCCGTGATTGGTGACCGACCCATCTCACGCCCGTGGCCAGTCATCCAGCTGAGCACTGTCCCGCGCAACGTGGTTGGACGCATCTCAAGAGTATGCGACGTGAGACTTGGTATAATGCGAGCCCCTGCGGAATGCAGAGCAAAGTCGGCGCGAGAGACGATATCACCCGTGGTTGATCGTACGACAGCGGTATCAACGAGATGGGATATCAGATTGGTTACGTCGGTACCATCGTTGGACTTGATGGTAAGACCTTTGCCAGTACTAATGGCAGAAGAAAGTTTGGACCACCATTCTGGGCCAGAAGGTCCCAGGTCTTTGACAGCATTCTTCGAGAATTCAAGGGCTTCCTTAACTCCTCCCTCGACGCTACCCAGGCGATCTTCAAGTAGCTTCAACTTTTTGCGTGCTTCTTGGTCACTGATTGATGGGGGTGGTGGGGGAGGTCGAGACGTGTCCCGCGACGTAGATTCAACCGCACTGAGTTGTGCTTGAAGCGCGATAATTTGTCGCTTAACATCCGAGAAGCCATGAGTTGCTGACGTTTGGAGATGAGTCTCTGCCTCTGAGATTCGTTTTGCCTCTTCGCGCACGCGCGCTTCAAGAACGTATATCCTATTCACGACCTCTCCGTGTGCACGTGCCTCGAGATCCTGCTGGGCTCGCGCTCGTTGTTGGTCTAGTGAAAGACCAGAGAGTGCGGATTCGATGCTCTGCAACCGCGTAACGAGTTCATCAAGGTTTGAGATGGCTGTTTCGGGTGCATGGTATGGGCGAGGGGAGGTACGATAAGGAAGCAATGGGAATAGTGAATCAGACAATTGGAAATATGCGAGGTAGATGACGAGCGCTACGACAGCGAGCCTGGCGAGATATATGAGTGGTCGGGGACTAAGAGAGCATATCAATGCAACCGGTTTTTGGTAGAAAACATAGACTGCCGATCCAAGGATCCACCCAAATATCAGGAACACGAGCGATATAATGCGAAGCATCCATTTGAAGATGCTCAAGAAAAACATGGCAATTCTGTTGACTTGACGGCCGAGGAGGCCGCCAATTGAGAAACCGTAATGGCGAGAATCAGAAGTGTCGATAATGCCATCCACTGCGGGGGGTTCATCACTCTCTAGTATTATCTCCAAACCAGGTCGAGTGTCGGATGAACTGCTTTCCGGCTCGAGGTAGATTTTAGATGCTGGAGGTACGGAGGTACGGGGTACGGATGTTCGTGTGGGGGGTGGGACAGACATGCGTAACAGGGATTCCTGAACTGCAGGTGCGAGCTGCGCAGACTGATGCTGCTGAGACGTTGGAAAAAGTGCCAACAACAGACTATGTGAGCTGACCTGTTCGCTGGTGATGCTGCTCTCCAGGTCGTCATCGGCTTCATCGAGCCCGGTCTCGCCGCCTTTGGCTCCTTTCTTCCTTCTTCTCCGCTTGTCGTAGCCTGCTACGGGAAGCGAAGTCAAAGTGCCGGGACCGAGATCCTTCTTCTTTATCTTCTTTCTGCGCTTTTTGCCGTCTTTGGAAATTTGGTCGTCTGACTCTTCCAAGTCGGACGTCGAGGGACGGTATGCCTTGTTGTCGAGCGACATACGGTTACGCTTAATATTGGCAGAGTGGTTCCTGGAAGTGAACTGTTCGTCCTCCTGGTTACGTTGTCGTTGCAACTCCTTGTACTCGCGGTCCAGATCGTCGTAGTCGAGGCTAGACTCTTTGCCGTTGGTGGTCGGTCCGGAGATGTCTGCAGGCTCGGTTGATCGCTGTCGAAGATAGAAGGAGGTAGCAGTATTGATTGCACGTTTGGACATATCGAGGGCTTGTTCGAATGGACTTCTTCCGCGTGCGTTGTTGTCGATGGACTGTGAGTGTTGCTCCTCGGCTTCGGAGTCGGATACGTGTGAGAGAGCAGACGCCTGCTTGGAGAGAGGCTTGAGGGAAGTCCGTTGAGCGAGACGACTGGGGGGAGGTGCCAGGCGACGACCGGAGGCGGAATGAGTCTCCTTCTCGTACTCGACGGAGGTGCTGCGGGGTACGTTGAGATTAGTCTGGGAGCCAGACGCCCAGGCACTGTTTGGATTATTAGGGACCATGTCGTAGGAAGTGGACACGGCCTGGTTGAAGGCGGCTGCGATGTTTACAGAGGTGTCCTTGACGGCCCACTTTTCTGGCTGGAGGTTGTTGAGGGACTGGTCGCGCTTGAGGCGTGCGTAGCGAACGAGGGCTGTCTCTTCCTGGGTGTCTAATGGGTCCAGACTTGGGGCAGAGTGAGATGGGGATGGTTTTGGTGGTGATCTGGATGCTGCTGTCGGCGCGCTTTCGGATGGTCAGCTGTACCACGCGATGGAAGTTTTTGCACATACCCGTACGCGTAGGAGGTCGGAATGTCGCGCTGTGTAGTTTGCGAGTTATGTATGAGATGTCTGGGCTGAAAGTGGTGGTGGTGGTCTTGACTGGAAGGTTTGTGGAGGAAGGTGTGATGATCAAGACGTCTTCCTTGACCAAGGGGTGTGCCCGCGAAAGACATGTACTCTCACGCACAAGTGACACGCTGCTGCCTCGCGGTGTGCACGGAACGTCGGCGACGGTGCTGCTCGTTGCGCTGCACGTCGTCGAGGATGGACATCAACCGTGTTGTTTCGTATTTGTTCCCACCCGCTTTGACTTCGTAAGCTCATAGTCCTAAGCTACACAATGCGGACATCATGTACACTATAAACCACATCGTCCGCCATTGTGATTACTGTGGAACCCATAAGCACACGCTCCACACCGCACACCGCCCACACTTACCAGGAAGTAGTCTGGCACCCGCCGCGACACGAGTGGTTCTCCTGCCCGCGGCGCAGGATCAAATTGAAGGCTGCTCATCCATCCGTGAGTGTCTACCCCACCCAGAGAACGGAACAACACCCACAACGTGTACGATAATTTTTCGTCTATCTCCATGATTGCCGCCTGATTGCCGCATCTATAGCAGTAATTTGGGGCACTGAAAATTGTCACCACGTTCCGGTCCTGTCCCCAGCTATACCCTATACGCCATGTCAGCCTGGCCGAACAGAAATCAGCATCCCAGCTCACCCTCCATCACCAACTGATGAGCTCGTGCCACGAGCGTCAACCCATTGTTGTGATTGAACGCCTCCGAAATGTCCTGTCCGAAGGTGTACCCCGCCCCACGGGGTGAGATTCCCCAGCCACACCGATCATCCGGGTCAGACCACAGCAGATCACACATGGGCCCCTCGTGGGGCACTTCTTGGACACGATCGATAGATCGAACATGGTCGAGGGTGTCAATCGACGGCGAAAGGCCACCGTGGAGACAGAATATCTATCGAGTGCTCAGTAGACCCATCCACGGCGAGGTATCACGCGCCACAAGTGACCATTCTCTGAGAGTACTTACTTGATTGTCGATCAACGCGGTCAAAGGGAGGAAGTCGAACAAGTCAGTAAAGAAACGCCACACGTTGGCATTCCCGTATTTTCGCAAGCACTCGTCGTAAAATCCATACACCTGCGTGATCTGCCTCGACTCGTGGTTGCCCCGCAAAATCGTGACACGGTCCCGATACCGCAACTTGAGCGCGACAAGAAGAGTCACAGTCTCGACCGAGTAGTATCCGCGGTCAACATAGTCACCCATGAAGAGATAGTTAGTGTCTGGTGAGTTTCCGCCGATTCGGAAAAGCTCAGAGAGATCATGCTGTGCATCAACGACGTGGTCAAGGGTGCACAAGACAGTAGGCTTGATCAGACATAGATCACGCCGAGGAGATAATACGCACAAATTGGCCATGAATATCACCGCAGACGGTGACTGGGCACCTGACTGGCTGTACGTTGGATTCTTCCATCAGGATCTCCCTCGTCTGCAAGTGTCGGTCAGTGTCGATCCGGGGGACTGCTCCGGGTTTACGCATAAGAAACGGACCTTGTCGCAGAGATTCTTCACGTCTGTCTCTGCTAGTTGTTTGCATTGGCTGAGCTGTTCGATCCAGCCGTCAATTTCGTGTTCCATGATTGAATATAGTTCAGGTCCAAGTGGCAAAGCCGTTCGCCAATAAACCCAAGTCACGCGTCACACAATCAAGAGCTATCACAAACACAATCAATGTCACGCTCGCGTCGACCACCGACATGGCCCAACCCGAGGCTGTCTACGCGACCGACGAAGTACGTCCATGTCCTCAGAACTGAGAAATACTAACTGTTAGCAGTACGGTAGGCCATTTATTATCCTGAGAGAACAGGCAAAGAGGACTAGAAGCCATGGCATAGACGCCATCAAGGTGTGCATTGTTCCTCACTCGATTGACGCTATCCTCAGGAGCCCATCCAGTCCCACATCCTCGCTGCGAGGACAGTTTCGAACATCGTTCGCACATCCCTCGGTCCGCGAGGTAGGGTCTCCGTTGCATATGCACCCTATCAGTAACTCACCCAGATCGCAGGACTCGACAAAATCCTTGTCTCGCCAGACGGCGACATCACCGTCACAAACGATGGCGCAACCATTCTTGGTCAGATGGAGGTCGAACATCAGATTGCAAAGCTCCTTGTACAACTCTCCAAGAGCCAAGACGACGAGATCGGCGACGGTACCACCGGTGTCGTTGGTACGTACTTCACTTTTGACATCTGAGCACCAGCGTTCATCCTGGCCTGATTCAAGTCCTTGCGGGTGCCCTACTCGAGCAGAGTGAAGCTCTCCTCGACCGAGGAATCCATCCCATCCGTATCGCGGATGGGTTTGACAAGGCTTGCGCAGTGGCTGTTCAACAACTGGATCGCATTTCAGATCGCGTCGAATTCTCATCCGAAAACAAGGACAATCTGATCAAAACTGCCATCACAAGTCTGGGCAGCAAAATGTAAACGACATCGTCCATTCCCTATCCGGGGCTTACTTTGTTGACAGCGTCTCGAAAGAGATCAGGCAATTTGCGCAGATCGCTGTGGATGCGGTATTGACTGTTGCGGATATCGAGCGTCGGGATGTCCCTTTTGATCTCATCAAGGTGGACGGAAAAGTCGGCGGCTCTCTGGCTGACACCACCCTCATCAAAGGCGTGCTCATCGACAAGGACATGTCACACCCACAAATGCCCTCGTCTGTCAAGGATGCTCGCCTTGCGATCCTGACTTGTCCGTTTGAGCCGCCACGCCCAAAGACAAAGCACAAACTCGACATCACGACTGTCGAAGAGTTCAAGAAGCTCCGGGATTACGAGAAGGATAAGTTCGAGGACATGATCAAAATGGTGAAAAACACAGGTGCAAATCTGGTTATTTGCCAATGGGGGTTCGACGACGAAGCGAATCATCTATTGATGCAAAATGAGCTACCAGCCGTCCGATGGGTTGGTGGACCTGAGATTGAGGTAACGTTCCTTTCGTATCTACATCCAAATTCAAGCTGTAATACATTTCTCAGCTCATCGCTATTGCCACACATGGCCGCATTGTTCCCCGGTTCGAGGAACTCACAGCAGAAAAGCTGGGGAAAGCGGGAATCGTGCGCGAAATTAGCTTTGGCACGACGCGTGATAAAATGCTCGTTATCGAAGAATGTGCTAATACCCGTGCTGTCACCATCTTCGCCCGCGGATCGAATAAGATGGTATCAGAATCCGTCACATGTCTTATATGGTGCTAAGCGTTTTTCAGATCGTAGATGAAGCAAAGCGGGCATTGCACGATGCTCTTTGTGCCGTCCGAAACCTTGTTGTTGACAACAGAGTAGTTTATGGCGGGGGTGCTGCTGATATTAGCTGTTCCATCGCCGTGGCAAAGGCCGCCGACGAAGTCAGGACCAACAATGTCTGGCGGAGATCCCTTTGGCTGAATTTTTATCTAGATCCCTTCGATTGAACAATACGCAATGCGCTCTTTTTCCGCTGCTCTCGATGCTGTTCCGCTTGCGCTTGCAGAGAATAGTGGTCTCTCGCCGATTGAGACGCTCACCCAGGTCAAAAGTAGGCAGGTAACGGAGAAGAATTCTCGTCTGGGAATTGACTGTGCTGGTCAAGATGAGAACGGTGTGTTTTTGTATCGCTCACGTTTCATGTTGGCATCTAATACAACCCGCAGATATGAAGGAGCAGTTCGTGTACGACCCGCTGATCTCGAAACGACAACAATATTTGCTGGCAACACAGGTATGTATTATGTCTTTCCTCGCTCCCTGACTGAGCTTGATTATTGTAGCTTGTGAGGGCTGTTCTCAAGATCGGTGAGCGGATTGGATTCACACCATAAGCCAGACATTGATGCTGCCTGTTTCAGACGACGTTATTGTTGCGGGCGAGGCGGACGAGTGATGACTATCTAGATAGCTAGGCGGGGTATTCATACACTTGAGCAGACTAACAGCTATCGAACTAGCTCTGAGTTGGCAAACCCTTTTTCGTAATTGTTCAATACGGACATTTCCTCGTCTATCCACTGTCGGATGCAGCTGCAACAAAACGATGAGAATCTCACCTTGACTTGGTCCACCGTTCGCCTCGAGGCAACGGGCGGACCTACTATAACCTGATATTTATAAAACGAGGCTATAAAACCGAACCGAATTGCGCGGGCACAAGTCCAACCCCGCTCTGCCCTTGTTTCCCATTGCCATTATTTAGGATGGGTCTCACTGAGCTCCGCGTGCTGGGCAAGAATCCCTACAATGCCGAGCCGCCATCTCTCACTGAGCTCACCAGCCATCCTATCACCCCCTCACATTTGGTCTATGCTCGTAACCATTGTACGTTTCTGCCAAACTATGGTTTTCATCTTCGCCTTTCATGCTGCGAATCTGATTGGTCCACTACTGCTTTGTCTCTTGACTCCTGCACCCCTTGCGCTGGTGTTATTTGTGAACCGGGCAGCTGATATCAAAGACCTTCGGTCAGACGTAGACCAATACATGGTCAAGGTCGATGGTGAAATAGACAACATCAGCCCACTCAACCTCACCTTCAGACAAGTGCAAGATTCCTTGCCGCGAAAGGAGGTTGTCGCCGCCCTCGTCGTACGTGCACGTTCCACCTCAGCCTTTTCATAAACTGACTTAGAGTACGCCAGTGCGCTGGAAACCGCCGGGCTAAGATGGCTGAGAGGACGGGGAGAAGTGTGATAGGGATCAAATGGTCCGAGGGGACCATTGCAAACATTCACTGGACTGGTGCGCCTCTGCGGGACATCCTCCTCCGCGCAGGTGTTCCGGACGACAGCACATCCTGGGAGGGACTTCACGCGTGTTTTGCGTCCAGTATCGCGCCGTGCGAAAAAGCCACGCGGTATGGGGGTTCGATCCCTCTGGAGAGAGCGATGAGCAAGGACGGCGATGTTCTTCTTGCGTATGAGGTAATTTAACCCACTGCAACACTCTTCAATTGTGCTGAGTTGCTGCCACAGATGAATGGAGAATCGCTGACTCCTGATCATGGTTTCCCACTGCGCGTAGTCGTTCCAGGGTACTCTGGCATGCGCTGGGTCAAATGGGTTGACCATATCACCGTCTCCCGAGCAGAGTCACTAAACTTTTATCAGCAGCGAGATTACAAAATCTTGCCAGAACACGTTCGTACAGCGTACCCCGCGATATCTGAGCGTCGCTTCTATCTGACCATTTCCGTCGTACATAGGTGACGAGCAACAATATAGCGGACTCGGAAGACTGGTGGTCCCAGGTTCCCTCTATGCAGGACCTGCCGTGCAACTCCGTTGTGGCGAACGTTACGCGGCACCAGTCTTCATGTCCAGATGAACTGACATTGAAGGCGTGCGGATACGCCTACTCGGATTGTCCCATCGAGCGTGTCGATATGAGCGCGGATGGCGGCATGACCTGGAAGCAGTGCAAGATCACGTATCGAGAGGGGCAATGGAGCTGGACGCTGTGGGAGGGTGACGTTGATCTCGTGTTGGGCGAAGAAGACATCAATGACACGTCGCTGGCTTACGACTTGGCAGAGAGGAACGAACAAGGGAAACCAAAGGTGACGGTACTCAGCTGTGCCACGGACAGTGCTGGACGCGTGCAACAATTAACGTACCCTTGGAACTTGCGAGGCGTTGGGTACTGTGGGGCTGGAGAAGCCACGCTCAGTGTGTAGGCTACTCCTTGGGCTCGAGGTTCATGGCGTGGAAGACCATTCATAACAACTGAATAACGTTACAGATTGTTACTCGAAAAGAATCCCACTCGTTGTAGTCTGTGGGGGTACTTTGGCGTTCAGAGATCGAGTTACAACCATCATAGCCGGACTAAAGCTTAGGTTTCTGCGACCAGTACGGCGCAGTACCTCACTTCACCGCTGTCAACCAAGCTTCTTCAAAGTCTCTTCTATCCCTTTCACGGCAAGCAAAACTCCTGAACGACGGGCTCCGCACGATGCTGTGACGAACCGGAGATTCTTGGCATGCAAGGCGCAAGACGAATCCAGGTGCGAGCCGTGAGCATATTTGTAAACCTATCACTGCATTCGCAGATCGGTCAGATGTTCCCTGAAAATACGGCACAGTCCAACTCGCCTTTCCCACTCAGGCATCATGATATGCCCGACTTTCTTCAATACGTCTACACTTTGGTCTGGGCCCCAGACTACCTTGAAGTTGCCTGTGGATACTTTGGCGGAATATGTGTAAAGAATCAGGCACCATATCTAGGAGGGACAGCAGGCATCAGAGGTTTGATGCGCCGTGTGCCCGCCGAGAATGCACTTAGCTGTGAGGAGCCCGTCGATCGAGTAGCGCACCCTGGACCAAAATATCAGCAACGGCAATGAGACACTCGCCGCGTTACATAGCCCAGGAAGGCTCGAGTCGGTACAGCCGGCGTACCGAGGAAGCTCGCTAGCAACCAGGCCGGCTGTGTCCCGTACAGTGTTCCGACATGTAGTCCTCGACTGCTCAACTCCTCACTTTGACAGTACGAATGGACACTGCAATGAGCTCCAGGGTACAAGAATACCCATGATATAGAAATAGTGATGATTGCAGTAAGGGATCATGATACACATCCCCATGTAAATCTATTTGCTGTCCGAGTGAATGGGCTATAGTACACGCACGTAAAAAAGGTGACGATGAGGCCCACATCGTCTCAAATCAAACGTGGTATCCACAACGCAATCGCATTTAAAGATAGCGCAAGGTTCATCTGAATATTCACCATGTCAATATTTTACATAGCCATGTAGCCATACGTAGAACAAATGGGCTAGAATGACAGAAATGACGAAGTCAGCCATAAAATTCATCATGATGTTTGACGATGAAGTTGTTACCTGAACCATCAGAATGTGATCCTCCCCGATCATGACAGCATCCCATCCCTCCTCCAAATGATGAAGTGTGAGATTAGCGACACGCCCAGGTAGCTCTGTAGTGACCTCGTCGTCGAAAATTTCATATCGAACGTTGGGCAACGACTGTTTCGCAAGGCGCTTCCACACTGTGGGAGAGTCGACGCTCGTTTTGACATGCATCCTCGCCGCATAGGGATTAAAATCGTAAGCTCGTGCCACATGTCCACCCTTCCATTGTAGACCCTGGATAAATCGCATTCCGTAGGTGTAGCAAACCCAGGTTTCCGACGGCTCCCTGAAAACCAGTCGCGTTCCGCCCGGACCCCAGGTATTCCAAGCGACGGTGCGGCGTGGCACATCGCGCGAGCGCTCTACTTCCGAGAGCAGCATGGATAGAGGTACAAGAAGGACTGTGCTCCCGTGCACCTCACCCAACATATTGCGCACACAAATTGAGAAGATGGAGTCCTTCCGAGAACAATAGAAAGGAATGCCTGAGCCAGCGGGTGGTCTCCAAGTTGGTGTGGGCTCCGATCGAATTAGGAAGTATTCTGTAGATCCCTGGAGCCGGGGGTACCGCAATTCGCACACGTAGGATATGTCCTCCAAAGAATAAATTGGGTTAGGATTTGTTGCTATGCTCAGCACTTGCAAAGCGGGCTCTCTGTGTGATCTGAGGATCCCTGCCAGAATCAGACCCTCCGTCATGAACGCAAAGGATTGAAATTCTGGTATGCGAATGCACTGATTACAAACGGGATCAATGGTGAGGCAAGAAACACGGAACAAATTACTGACGACTTCCCGATGTCCAGTTCGCCAGTCCCAGACGAGAAAGGAATTGGGAGTCGATGGACCAGATTGGTCGTAAAAGAGGATAGCAAGGTGATTGCCACAAATTTGCATCAAAAAGGAGAGCTCAGCGTGCAAACTCTCCGACGCATGCGTAATATGTGCCACAGCAGTGCCAGGATGATGTACCCCAGAAAGAGTTCGTAAATGAATCTTGCATGACATATTCGGACTAGCACAAGATTGTTATAAAACCATATGGATGTTGGGACCTTACACTTACACGTTGCCGGCCAGTTCAAGTAAAACGACGAGATCTTGGGAGTTGTCCAACGTGAAATCACGGATTGTGAAATCGAACGGAACAGACCATCTCCTTTCTACAATTCCTTTGAGCTTGCACGGTAATTGAACGAAAAAGATTTCGTTTTCATGGGTCGACTGCGCCAGTATGCCACCTGAGAATTCCCAGCAGTGCCCCTGGCACATGGGAATGGACCCATACGATGTCCATTTCGTCTCGTTCCATACCTGATTATACTCTCGTAGGAGGCTCAATCGGCTGAGAGTGTCCATGGATGAATTCTCGTTGTCCTCCATGTAGGATGCAAACAACTCTATCTTGTAGCTCAAATGGGTGCTTTCTGATATGATGGAATGGAATAACTTGCAGACCTTATTTTGAATAACAAAATAACAAAGGTATTCTTGTCAACGAGCAGGACTCGGACGTTTGTGATTTGTGCACACTCACTTGCATGCACCTCAGAAGCGATGGGACGTCAAGGTGGTCAAAGGTCAACCCAGTCAGTTCATCTGGCAGAGGGAACCCCATAGCAAATCTGAGCTGCTTGTAGGTGATTTGAAGTCGATGAACAAAGGGAGTACCTTTGTTGACAATTTCCAATATTTTGAGTTTCTCATAATATATTTCAAAAGGTAAATCAACATAAAATAATAGATATAGAGGTCATAATAAGTTTTGTACGAAAGTAGGGGTGGTGCTATTGACATACGTGAGACGCACGAGGGAGGAGATGGACGGGTTAGTCGACAGAGCGTAACGTTCACGACGACTCTGTTTCCATCATCACCAGAAAATGACTTCGATATGCCAAGCAAACGGGATAATTATCAGCAGTATTCTTGATGTACGACGACCAGGAATGATCGACATTCGATTGAAAACAGAGGCCGAGATGCAGAATGAAGAGCACACCTACTTGAATCCATGACATGGTTTGGTCGCTATACCATCTTACCATCAACTGGTAAGGTTTCTACGTGAGCTCAGCTTGCGGCTGATCTCGTCCAGACTTGGCGTCCAACTAGTCGCTTCATTTCCAATCTCAGACCACATCCATCGATCTCTCTCCATACACGGTCCAAGCGATCTCAATCACTATTAGGATACAGCAGCACAATGTACCCACCGATAGAACCGTTCAAGACGGGAAGGCTTGAAGTGAAGGCATCCCCAACACTTATCCACTCGCTCTAGTTCGTCTAGCGATGCGTTCTGTCTTCTGCTTGTACTTATGCATCGTGTTCACTCCTTGCTGTAGCTATGAAATCAGCGGAAAAACCGAGGGTGTCCCAGGTATGTTACCGGGTGCATGATATTTGCAGTGCATTCGACGTTCAATGCCGAAATTCTCCCGACAGTCGTCTTTCTTCATGGGGGTCCTGGTGGCGGGGTAGATCCCAAGGACAGGCAATTTTTCAATCCAGAGAAATACCGGGTTCGTCTGCCTGTGCCTGTTCTGTGTCTGCTGATTCCTCGCAATAGATCGTCCTATTTGATCAGCGTGGTGCTGGTAAATCACTTCCGTTCGTTCTTCGTAAATCTGCACGATCAGGACTCGACGTGTTAATCATTGGTGCAGGAGTGCTTCTACTGAATATAACACAACCTGGGACCTCGTCGAGGACATTGAGCGTTTGCGCAAAGAGCTGGGGATCGAAAAATGGCATGTGTTCGGTGGTAGTTGGGTACGTTCTCTGCTCTCCTATCGTTCGTCCACTAAGCCGACCGGTATGTGAAATTTGTTGGTAGGGATCGACGCTTGCGTTGGCGTACGCTCAGGTGAATGCGATGAATAATTGTCGTGCGATCTCACGCAAACTTCGAACTTAGACACATCCGACGAGAGTGAGGAGCCTCGTCTTGCGGTGACACTTGTCTCTATTCTAGTTGATTGCAAATTTCACTTACGACCTGGATGCAGTGGTATCTTCACGCTCCGGAAGAGGTTCGCAGACTTTCTGTCCTCCATTCGAAGATACTGAGTATTTCCAGCGAGCTCAAGTTCTTCTATCAAGATGGTGCTTCCCATCTCTTCCCGGAAGAATGGTAGGTATTTTACCTCCCGACCTCTCTGTGCTTGATTGTGGTTCACCCATTCACGCACTTGCTGGCTCCAAAATCCTATGAATACGATTCCAGGGACCGTTATCTTGCACCTGTGGATCCTTCTAGGCAGCATGACATGTTGACAGCATACCACGCGCTCCTCCACTCACCGGAGGAAAAAACAAGGCTACGCGCTGCCAAAGCATGGTCTAGATGGGAGTGAGTGGCTTCTTCTGACTAATGTTTAGGCTTCAGCATGATTAATGATCTGTTGATGCACAGGATGGCTACCTCTAAGTTGTACGTCAGTGAAGATATGCTCCGACGTGCAGAGGAAGACACGTTTGCGCTGTGTGTTCTTTATTGTCGGCTGTGAACTCGTTTGCTGAATGCGACATGCGCAGTGCCTTTGCACGCATTGAAAACCATTATTTCGTCAACGAAGTCCGTCTCAAACTTTTTGTTAGAAAAAAGCTAACTGGATGTGATAGGGATTTGTGCGCGACGGCCAGCTTTTAGAGGAGCAGAGTATCGCTAAGATGCAAGTAGAGCTGCCTGCCTCATGCTCACTTTTGCTAACGTGCATATGCAGTCGACACATACCTACGATTGTCGTACAAGGAAGGTACGACGTCGTCTGTCCCGTATGTTGTCCACTGCTGCTGCATGCTTCCCTCTTCGTCCTGATTGACACTGATATAGGCAACGACCGCTTGGGCACTCAAGACAGTCTGGGAAGCGAAGCCTTCAGCATCGCTCAAGTTGAACATTGTTCCTGATGCGGGACACTCATCGCGTGAGAGTGGGAACGAGAAGCTACTGGTTGAAGCCGCGGACGAAGTGGTCGCAAAATATTGACGAAGCACAACGGGGAAAAGAAAAGTTTGTGCCACGATCTACCCTGTACTTAAGAGTAGAAACTCCCGTTACTTGCAAGTTCCCGCGGGCTTAGTCTCACTACTAGCTTGGCGGTCAACATCGTACCTTTCTCCTTCCTTCGCTTATTTTTTTGGCCGTGTCAAGGTAGGGGTGATTCCCTGGCCAAAATCAAGTTGGTCAGTCATAGCATGTGGTATTTCAGCGTCATTGTGTAAGTATGCCGAGGTCCCATACTACAGTAGTACGGATACTGTCCGAGATACTGAATAATTTGTACTGATTCAGTATGTCTGCCTTTACTATCATTGAGAGGGATATTGACAAATAGGTAATGCAATGACAAACCACTGATCAGCTCGTTTTACCTTCCACACCACAAATAAAAATATGAAATAATTTTGACATGTACTTGAATAGCAGACTGATATGTGGACAGAAGTATGAGGCAGCTTTCTTGAACGGAAGATGCACTATTCGTGCATGAGCTCATGTCATTACAACGTGTTTTTTTATAATCATGAATCCAGATTGGATTCCTAAGGCCTAAGATACAGGGATCAATTACAAAAGGTCATCCTGCAGCTCATGTCTACTTCCAATTCACTATCTGCTTGCCAGATGAGACAAGATCAGGTTATCAGTGCATACAACGTGACATGGTGAATTTATAAAACAAACTCCGCTTGGCTTTGGGGCCGTGGAAGGCAATGGGTGGCGGAGGTGGTGCAACACGTCTGTACAGCGTGCCGAGCATGCCGAAGCGGTGATTCAATTCTCCAAGTGTGACCAAGTGTGACCGAACTTGTCGTTGCACTACCCACACGATTTTTTTGCACTGGGGTCGACACAATAGCTGGAAAATTCTATTTCTTAGCTCAGATTGTAGAGTAGCTGCTCCCACACCTATCCATGTAGAAATTAACAGGGAAGGTGAGGGATTGATGATGCTACGGACAAAATACTGAAAACCTTGTCATATCCCTCCCAATGATAGTAGCTGTAAAGGTTATGCGCGGCAGTGTAGCCGCTTACACATTACCACCATGCTGACCACGCCTACCTCTGTTCTTGCACGAACTCACTCTACATTATATATACGAGAAGACTTCATAGAAGTTCCAACGTAACTGACTGGATGGAGATCTCGGTCTCAGACATTGACGTTCCCGTGAGTCGACTTTAACCTTGGACCCACCGCTACTCAGATTAGCTGTGATTGATAGCAATCATTGGATGTTTCTGTAGCTTTCACCTTCTGTGAGCGCCTGTCCGTGTGATGTTCATTCATTCACCATCTGTTTGCACTTCCTGCTCGTCCTGCCTCGTTGCAACCGGCAATGCACAAATTCAACGTGGTTTGTATGCCGAAACACATGACACCATTATAAATGTGCGTAATATCCATTCCCCCCTTCTACTCATACAGGATTTTCGATCCTCTCAATGATCCTCTCTAAATATTGTTCCACTTCGTCAACAGCAGTCCAGGAATAGGTGAATGATGATGGTGGCTTGGCGAACCTGTGAGTCCAACGATTGGCGTGTTAGAGTGTAGGGGAGTGGTCCTTCACCTTTATATGATCCCCGATGTCCGTTGTCTTTGTCTAGACATGGGAAACCATCGAAAGAGCTTTATGTGATGGGTTCTTCTGTTCGCGACCCTACCCCACTATGACACTATGCAATGTTGCTCCTGTCCTCATTCTCACCGTGTCATACATCTCCTCTTGTGGTCGAATTTCGCTGCTGCTCTGATATTTCGTCTTTCTCTACTTTTTCTCTCGTGATCCACGCTGCGACACTACCCATTTTATTCGCCTGAGGAACAGATTACCCAGGTGCTAGAATGGATGGTCCTCCCCATAGAATGAAGGCCACGAATGATCTTAGGTGGGCAACGCTTGTTCCTCTTTTCCCTCCAGCTTGGCTTACTCTGGCCTGGGTGGCTTCCGTGCAGGATCAGTACATGGTGATTTTTCTAGAAGAACCCTTCTGGCTATCCAAGTCTCTGCCCACACCCTCGTGCAAAGTGTGGAGACCACAAGGAACGTAACTTGCCCCACATTGCAGACTTGTTGTTTGTGAGCGATCATAGGATGGAAGACACTAGCTCATGGGAAATGGTGTGTATGGATGCATCTTGTGTTAAAAACAGGGTGTGAACGAGTGAGGTTGACCAGCTTGTACAAGGGTTCAATATGCCGACGGTTGGTCCATTCGTTTGTGTCCAAATAATCCTGCTCGATCATGTTGATTGTTCAAGATAGGCTGGCCATCGATGGGCCTCTGGTTTGAACCTGGTGTTGGCGTCATTGCGGCCTTGTCCCGCCTTCTTGCATCCCGGTCGAAGAAATTCGACGTGTATACCAGACATATGTGCCCTCAATATCTACAGCTCAGCAATTATGGTGCCGACAATGCCAGAACGGTCCCATTCTTCCTCTAGTCATCGTCTCGCCCCCATTTGGGTCATCTCCAGGATGGGGTATGTATTAACTGACCGTGCTGAGAATGGGAGCCTGATGTCAATCGGGGTCAACATGGACATAGTATCCTATGTCGTCTTTTCCATGAAACTGACGTGTCTGCTATAATAGAATCATGGTTACGATATTAACGAATATTCGGTGCGTGCAATCTTTATTTTCTCAAGAACCCTTTCCCGAGAATGTGAGGAAGCGATTGCAAAAGGAAACCGACTGGACCCGAGAATGTAGGTTTCCACCGTTTCAGAACGCTGAGCTTCACAACTTCGTCGCGCGATTGCTCGGCATGGATCAACGGGTACCAGAGACCAACAGGTACCAAGGGATCTTGGTCTCCATGGTCTCGATTTTGATTCGCAATCAAGGTTGTATTTTAGACTCTTCTATGCTGATGGAGGTGTATGATGATCCGACTTTTACGATAAAGCTGATTCTCAACCACTCGAATCCAGTCCTCCCCTCCCTTTTTTTCGGCTATAAATTTAAACTAGCCTGAAGAGGAAACCAGAATGTCGGGAAGACACAAGAAAGCGGTTGATCCATTGCACCAACCTCGTCAGAAACCCGATGACAATAAGGTAAGATGTGTTTGAACCAAAATTTACATGCACAGTTGGTGAAATCGCATGGCATGTGCATCCTTGCTAGACGTTCACTCCATCTTATCGAGCCGACAGTTCGATGCGCCATCTACCGGTAGCCCGATTCCCACTTCAGGCATATAGTTCGTGTTTTCAAATGTACATCATTAAGAGAATATAATTATAAATGATGATGCATGATTGAATCCTAGCAGTGACATGATCGTGCATTCAAAAG
>JBBPQW010000440.1:0-20177 GCA_038092695.1 Boletus rubropictus
GGAAGGAGGTGGGTCGCATCGTCTGTTTAGGAGAATGAATGCTTACGTTCCGGCCACGCTAGGACCTGCCCAGGTAAGAGTTCCCGTTCGGACTCCAACGAAGGGATGACAAATACTGATGGACTATCACCATCACTTCTCGCTCAGGTTTCCGCCTTGCGGAGTCGGGCCTCTTCATCATGATTGCCATGTCTCTTTCCGTATTCAATATTTCAAAGGAGGTTGTTAACGGTGTCGAAGTCACTCCGAAAGTCGACGTTACCTCGGGTATGATTTCGTAAGTACTTTTTACGCGTCGTCTTCTGCTTGTATGGATGACACCGGTATCGAAAAACACCTAGCCAACTAAAGCCGTTCAAGTTCCGGGTCACCGCTAGGTCCCCGAAGAGAGAGGCCTTGTTGTATGGGGGAGCTTGATTATGCAGAGTGAAGTCGGTTTGAACGGCTTAGTAGACTTTTATAGAGATACCGAACATGACATCTATCTCAATTACCTCTTGTATCATCGCGCTCACATCTTGCTGTTGTTTAGAATGCGCAACATTAGAATCAAATTGTTCGTTCGGGCTATGCAATACAACCGAGCAGGAGCATCCACACAAAAATTCTATCAGAGATCACTGTCTTCGCGTAAACGAAGCACCACGGGAAATTTTAACCGCGAGAGTCGGCAAGGAACGTGACCGTCCTGGATTTTTACACATTTTTGGAGATATCGGATATGATATCTACCTCGATAGCATCTTTATCTCATCGCCCTCACATCTCAATGTTGTCCAGAAGGTGCGGCACTAGAGCCCGTTTCGATAGGCTTCATGGCAGGGAACAGGAGCACCTCCTTGATATCTACAAACTCTGTCAGAGACAACCATCGTCGCGGAAAACGAAGCATGGAATCTCACTGGGAGAGTCTGTGAGGAACATGACTAGTCGGTCTATACCCATCCCCCAACCTCCAGTGGGAGGGAGACCGTGTTCCAATCTGAGATAACGAGCTCGTGAGTCAGGCGAAAATGATGTCACGTTCGCCCGACAGCACAGACTTACGCGTCCACGAACGTCTCGTCTACAGGCTGCGCCTCGTCATCGCCCTGCTCCTTCTGTCGGACCTGACATCGTACGCATCAGGCGAGAACCTCGATGGTCCGAGTTGCTTGAAAACGCACCTGTTCCTCGAAACGCAAGCGTTGCTCAAAGGGATCGTTCAACTCCGTATACGCATTGCAGATTTCCTTGCCGCATAAGAACGCCTCGAAGCGTTCGCACAGGCCGGGGCGCGACCGGTGGTTCTTGGCGAGTGGAGACATGACTTGAGGGTGGCCGACTAGGCGGAACGAGTCAGCTTGAGAAATAGAAAGTACGGGAGAGCGTACCGATGAAAGCCGGTGAGATGCAGAGCGGCTCGATAAATTCACCGACGAGCTGAAAGAATGAGTCACTTCCATGCGGCCTCTACCACACACTGAGGCTCACCTTATCAAGGAGACGAGCGTTGGTGCGAGGCTCGGAGCATTCGACACCGTGCTATATGACATACTCGTAAGCGCAAGTACATGGAGTGAATGGAAGGTGAGATTGCCTTCTGGCAGAGGTCGATGAGGAACTTGTTTGCTTCAGCAGTGTGTAGCGTGTGGCTCGGAGGGAACTTGACGCCCAACTTCTCCTCTAGGGTCTCGATCATGTCATATCGCTTCCAAGGTGTCTTGAAATCCATCACAAGCTCTTTTCCACCTTTGCCTTCCGGGTGGTACGTTATGACTGTGCTCCCACCAGTCAGGTACTTGACGATTCCTTCAACCAAGTCCTCCGTGATCTCCATGATGTCGTACATATCCGCATACGCCATATAGAATTCACAGAGTGTGAACTCGGGATTGTGGGTGAGATCGATACTTTCGTTTCTGAACACACGACCGATCTCGTACACTCGATCTAGGCCGCCAACGGTGAGTTCCTTGAGGTATAGCTCGGGTGCGACGCGGAGGTACAGGTCGAGGTTAAGATCGTTGTGATGTGTGACAAAGGGCTTCGCGGTCGCACCACCAGCAAGCATACTCGTGATGGGTGTCTCGACTTCGAGGAAGCCAAGGTTGTCAAGGTACCTCCGAATATAATTGATGATCTTGGAACGAGTGATGAAAATACGACGGGTATCGTCGGAGAGGATGAGGTCAAGATAACGCTTTCTATATCTAGTTTCTTGATCCTTGAGACCAAAGTGACCAGAGGGTAACTGATGCAAATTGGGGGCGAGCAGAACCATTTCTGAGGGTGAAATAGATAACTCCCCCTTTTGAGAACGAGAGGGGGTACCGACGACACCGACGATGTCACCCCTGCGGAAGATTTGTTGTGTGGCCAAGAAAGTGGTTTCATCGGCTGCATCCCTACGCTCGGTTTCGTTTAGAATGTGACCTTGGGGGAAATTGGCAAAACATACCGCACATTGGCAAGGATCTGGACGTGCTTGCCTTCACCGTGCAGGTCGTAAAACTTGAGCTTGCTGCCACTGCTCCGGATGTTATGTATGCGTCCGGCAAGACTGACCTGGACGCCTTCAAGCTTTTTTCCGGGAGCAATCAACCCATCCTCGGCATACTCCCTGATAAAGTCTGAGATGGACTTGGTCACGTTGAACTTGTGAGGGTACGGATTGGGCTGCTGGGTCTCTTTAAGCTTCAAGATCGCCCTAGAGCGATGCTCGAAGTATTGCTAAAAAAGCTCCCGTCTCAGACAGAGTTAGATGAGAGGCTCAGATGACTCGCATTGGGGTTCAAGTCGTCCTCGTTTGGTATGTTCGCAGCACCATCTTGGGCCGGAGGGGCCCGAGCCTTTTCAACCTTCCTGGCTTCCCTCTCACGCTGCTTCTCGCGGCGCTTGAGTTCCCTGTGCGAAATATATGTTTAGCACCTCGATGACATCCAGCCCAATGATACGCACGTTTTGGAGATCATTTCGCCCGTCACAGGGTCCTTGTGGGCTCCAGCACTCTCCGAAGCCATATTTCTAGCACTGAAATAAAATAATCTATGGCTTTTTTTGAATGGTTTATGTTGGCGGAGTGTAGGACGGGCTTGATTGATACATCTCCGGACGAGCATCCGCCTTTTGTACAGATCGATATGCCTTCCTTTTCGAGCCACCGAAAAATTTGCACGTGACTAGGATTCCCACGATGGCAACGTATTCCCACGGCTATGATACTAGCACTGCATGATCGCGTAAGCACCCTAATCGATTCTGTGGTGTCGCAAGGCCCTTGCTCACCGTTCCTGATAGCGACGAAGCTCCTCAACCACATCGACCAACCATGTCTTCAGACTATGAATACTCTGACGAAGATGTAGATTTCTATGATGACGAGGACGAGGATATGTTGAGCGCACAAGAAGACGGTGAGTACCGCACCTCGGGGCTTCCTCTGGTGGTGAGCCATACGACAAAGCTCCTCACTCACTCAATCCCCGGTATGTGGTCCCAGACTCGGATCCATCCGACGAGGAAATGGATATGGATACCTTTGGCGACGACTTCAGGGTCCCACAGCGTGCCGTCCGCAAGGCATACGAGGTAGAACACGAGTCGCTTCCACAATCCGCCGTCGAGAAGCTTATGGCAGCAGATGTTGAACACATCAGTGGCATATTTGGCGTAGACGTATGTGGCCTCTTAACACCCATCTTTTGTACGTTCCTCAATTCCCCATCGTAGACGAGCACAGCTTCGTTGCTTTTGCGCTACATGAATTGGAACAAGGAACGTCTGATCGAGAAATACATGGATAATGCCTCGGCTGTGTCTGTTGCAGCAGGAATATCCCCTCCTTCGAGGGTATCTCCTTCCTCAGCAGCCGGGCCCGAACGTTCTCAGGGAACCTCTTCTAGCGCTCGGTCTGGTGCGCTCCGCCGACCGACGCGGCAAACACCAGGTACATTCTTCCATCACTTGGGTTCTTAGCCGACCTGAAACCTCTGGCACAGCCCCAGCTCCAAAACCGGAGCCCTTTGTGTGCCCCATTTGTTATGATGACTCACAGATAGCGTTTTCGTCGCTCTCATGTGACCATACATTCTGTACCGGATGTTGGAACGCATACATCACGTCCAAGGTTCGGGAAGAGGGCGAGCATACAATCAGGTGTATGGCCGAAGGTTGTGGCACCATTGCTCCAGATCCGTTCGTTCGTGCTGCTCTTGGGGACGACACAGCTATCTGGGAGCGCTTTAACGAGCTTCACGTGCGACACTTCGTCGGTTCTAACCCAAATTTGAAGTATTGTCCTTACCCATCATGCACATACACCGTCTTCTGCTCTGCCGCGGCGTCCAAGAGCGCGCTGACGACGATCGTTCCAACGGTCTCATGCGGCGCGAACCCTACGCCTCTACACAAATTCTGCTTTGGATGTGCAATCGAGAGCGATCATCGACCCGTGATATGCGGTGTAGCGAAGATGTGGCTCAAGAAGTGTCGAGACGACAGCGAAACTGCAAACTGGATCAAGAGTAATACCAAGGAGTGCTCCAAGTGTCAAAGTACGATTGAGAAGAATGGAGGTTGCAAGTACGTTCTCGCTGATGTGTTGTTTGTCTGTCGAGTCCTTGCTCATAAGTCTGTTGGCAGCCACATGACCTGCAAGAAATGCAAGCATGAGTTTTGCTGGGTGTGCATGGGTAGTGGTCGAGATTTCTCATTTCCGCGATTTTGCTTATATTTTCCAGGTCCATGGTCGGAGCACGGCACCGCTTGGTACTCATGCAACCGATATGATGAGAAGGCTGGTGTAGAGGCTCGAGATGCTCAGTCGAGGAGCAGAGCCTCATTGGAGCGTTATCTTCACGTATGCCTAGTTGCCTTCCTATCCACTTGCAAATTTCTAACATCCCAAGTAGTACTACAACCGATGGGCAAACCACGAACAATCTGCAAAACTCTCCATTGAACTATACAACAAGACCGAGAAGAAGATGGAAGAGATGCAGATCACGTCAGACTTGACGTGGATCGAAGTCCAGTTTATGAAGAAGGCAGTCGACGAAGTTGAGAAGTGTCGGATGACACTTAAATGGACTTATGCGATGGCATACTACTTGCAGAAGTGCAATGAAAAGGAGCTCTTTGAGGATAATCAGAGGCAAGTTTACTTTAGTTCTTCTTGCGCGTGTCGTTGACTTGATGAGCTGGACAGGGACCTGGAGCAAGCCGTAGAGGATTTGTCAGAGTTGCTGGAGTCACCTATCGATACCGAGGTGATACCGACACTGCGTCAGAAAGTGACTGATAAGACGGTAGGACTTTATTTTCGTGACCCGTTGCCTATGCTAACCGTTTAATTTCTTCTGCTATGTGATCAGGTGTACGTGTCGAAACGGAACGAGATCATGCTGGAGGACACCGCTAAGGGCTTCCTGGAAGGACGGTGGACCTGGAACGTTGCCGTCGACGGATTTGACTAGATACCTTTACTGTCTCTCCACTCCCCGGACGTCACATAATCAATGTTATTTGGCTATCCCAGCTTTACTGGCAGCTTTACTGGCTTTCTGTTCTTAATGCCACTCGTTTGTACATAGCGTTGTGTATTTATGGTGTAAACCCCGAGCCAGGCTAAGCACAATAGGCAATTTCTCCCACAGGTGAGATGTAGAAAAATCAGCGAGATTGTGATGGCCTTTCCTGTACGGACCGGCGGCGTGCGGGTGGAGACAGCTCGGCAGTGGGCCCAAATGCGTGATGAAGATGAAGATATCGCCTGGAGGAGTCAACAATGGTTGTAAGTACTTGGTCGAGTACACAACAATCTTTGTTCATGCACTGACGTCCGACAGCTACTGAATATGCAAGATACGTGGCGGAACTAGGGCGACTGTAAATACCGCGAGTCGACGCGACCGCCGTGCGCCACGAAGAGTCAACATAGCAAGTACATACTTTGCCAACTTCAACCAAAAAAAAAAACCAAATCACTGATGTTGGACTCAAGAAACAGGCGTTTCGTCACCTGCTACAAGTACTACAAAGGTCGGCTCTACACGCCCCGTCATCGAATGTTCCACCCTGTATTACTTCGTAGAGATTGTTTCACGGGCACCACCGATCCGTCTGTCGCTGGTACCGGTACTGGCGTGCCACTCGTCCAACACACGCTGATAGTCTCCTGCTCACGTCGCTCAGAATCGCACATATACCTTTCAGCCCCTCGAAATCCCGGTTCCAACCCCCTGTCTGACCACGACTTCACTGACCATAGGGCACCGACAGACCCTGTAGGATCCAACTCCCCTCCGCCTACTCGTCGCCCTCAATCTGCCATACGTTTTCGACACATACAGTTTTTTTTCTCAAGAAAAAAAGTATGACAAGGGACTGATTCACTCACGACGTGCTCGCATTCGTACGACTATGGTCACCACATATCCTCCATTAATCCTGTTATGAAATCGTCCAAACACACATGCCAATATAGTCCATTGAGCATAGTGAGTAATAGGCTATGTACAGCGTGAATGGGATATCTGAACGTATGGTTTCCAGGTGGAAGGGTCAGCGGATTGGGTCATAATATACTGATGAGCCGCATCTCGTCAATAGAGCCACTAGGCTGGAACGATCGGGCCAGCTTTAACGTGCTGAGCTTCGGTCACCGTGTCGAGCTCCATGAGTTTGACGGACATTATATGATACACACACCATTTCCAAAGGATCTTGACGAGCACGGACATTAACGCCATGGAGCGAGCGGTGCAGACGTAGGTTCTCAGAGACCTTGTTTCGGGCTTCCTGAAGTCGATGCAGGAAGCGCTGGACCCGGTGAGTCTGCAGGAGCGGGTGGAATCTCCACGTTCGCGCCACCATCAGGGCTCTTGCTAATCCTGAATATGAGCTTGCCTGCTGCCTGACCCTCCTCTAGGAGCTCTAGTTCGACCGCTGCATCGTTCCAGTCACACTTCGTCGTCAGCAATCTGTTCGAGAAAAGAAGGCGTAAGGGAAAAAGACATACGTGTCTCGGAATGTTCGAGCAGGTCAGCTAGACTCTCCTTGCTCTCCGTCTTCTTGATGACCTTGTAAATAAAGAAGAATCTTCGAGCGTACACTTCAATCTCGACCTTGGAAGACTCGAGGCACGACCTGTAAAGCAAGCATGTGTCGAAACCACGCACACACACACACACACAAAGCGCCAGTCAGTATCGATCTCTTGGGGCTGCACACCCTCTGGAAAAACGCACAGCTTGACGGTGTCATCCCAAATCGCCACGAATTCATCTCCCTTGATATACTTGGCCGTCTTCGTCTTCTGCGGCACTTTACCGCCTTTGACTCTCACATAGAACAGCCCGCTGAAGATGCCCACTTTAGCGGGTAGACCGCTGGCTTTGATGTCTGTCGAATAGTAGTCATAACGTCAGGAACAGGGATCACGACATGACTAGGGGGTGCAAACTTGTGATCTCAACAGCGACTTCGTCGGCTTTGCCGCCTTGTTCGCGCGCTCCAGTAGCTGTCACCGACTGGGCAGGCGCTGCGGTCGTCTCGTCCTTGACTGGCACACTTGGTGTCGACATCCTTGCAGAGACCAAGTCCTGGCACGCGTAAAAGTGAAAGCGAAGGCGGGGAAGGAGACCAACAGAAACACAGCGAGAGTCAAGGTCGAACTCGAGGTGGACCTCAATCCAAAGGGCAGGGAAAGAGGGAGAGGACGCAAAGGCTCCAAGAAAGAAAAAAAAAAAAAAACACGGAACGACGACCCACCACAGCTGCACTCCACTACAGGAGAGACCCCGTCAGGCTATATACTACTTTTTCAAACCTTGCACGCACGCACGCACCCTCCACCCTCGCTCCGACTCCGCCAATGAGGTTGAGGCGCAATCTCCCCTTCTGACGGACCACTTCGCAGAGGAGAATAAACTTATGAACGGTGCCCAGGATAGGGAAGCACTATCTCCAACGCGGTTCGGTTCGACGTGATCGTGGCGCAGGTTTCTTTATTGTAACGTGGGTAACCCACCCACCGACGCAAGGTGTCGACAAACTGCAAAAAGAGCGATGGCAGAGCTTTACCCCCGTTCAATGGGCGACTTGCTAAGCACTAACCAATCATGAGGCCTCGAGGGACGCGGACTAATTCACCTTTCAGGTGATACCTCGCTTGTCAAGCCACTGGGCATGCTGCTGCCGCTGTCAATTTAGAGGGTGGGACAACACGTTTGACGACTGCGCCGTGAAAAAATGGAACAAGACAAGTCCCTTTTCTTTGGCGAAGTTATATGTTCGCGAAGACTGGAAACCTTGAAGGTATCAGATCCTTCCGGTTCACCTCGTGTTATAGGCCAGGTGGGTTCTCCTCGTACGCCCGGGCAGACAATGGAAGGAGCCAGAGGGTACTAGAACCATATCAACAACACGATCAAACTGTTTCACGACATACCTCCCAGGACTCATCGCCCCATGTCAAACTCAACCTCCCAATACTCGTGGAGAGAGAGAAACCGTAGAAGTGAAATGGTGATCCACGAGGGTGCCTTGGACCCTTTTTCATTAAAAGCGCATGTCATCCGCGCCAGACACGCAGCATCCAAAAGCCTGGTTGACACCTAACCAACAAGGCTTATAACGCCTTCACGTCCATATGCTATGTAGTAACGACCTTCACACAAACAACAACATACGTTAGACCCATAGGGTGGAGCTACGATCCCTTCTGGCGCCCTCCGCGAACAATGCATCGAAGTCTTCGGTAGACTGTCCAATGACTCCAAACACATCCTGAAGGATGCGTCCAAGAAATTCGAGTTCTTGCGTGACACCTTTCATCGTCAGTGCGTACGCAAAGAAGAGCAAATGCCTGGACGCATGGACCTCGCGGTTCTTGACCACGTCTAACTTTCTAATGGCATCCACCTATACCCGTGTCAATAGCCCTGCTGCCAAGTATGACCGCGTGGAACTTACCAAGCGTTCTCGAGCTGCTTCGACAGGTGGCAGGTACGGGGGTAATGGAGCTTTCGAACGGAATGCAGACGCCAGGGTGGAAAAGTAAAGAATGATGTTGCCAACCATCTCGCGCCGTTCTTTGTTGACAGGGAGGATAAAGTCCCTAGACACAGTCTACAACGATCATAAGGAAAGGAATGTTCACATGATTGAACATACCGTGAACCTGTGTAACGCACAGGAGACACGTTAAGAATGAAGAAATGTTGACACAGGAACGAAATGACACACCATTCCTCTCGTGTGGTAACGCACCGCATGCTATGGAGCTTATCCAATATGGTTTGCAGACTAGTCAATATCGACCGGTACAGCAGAATAGGAAAGGGACCCTTCAAGCGCGGTTCGTGCTGTGTTTGAGCCAATAGTCCCTGCAGTTCGATCAACTTAATCTGGAGGTGGAGTTCCCTTATTGAAGAAGAAAGAGATTAGCAATAGGTCCTATTAACCTAAGAGGTTACCACGTACATAGCCATGAACTCCTGGATGGAGTTACTCAGCTGTGCACTGGCGGATTTAGACAACAATGGGGTAGTCTCGTCTGCGGCGTGTGGTCCGTTCTGCGTTCCATCATCCGAATCATCAAAGTAGTCGACCAAGCCCGAATTCGAGGCGACTAAACGAGTATACAACCAGCCAATGTTGAGACAAAACCTATGTGGCAAGTGAGCGGTGAGCAGTGCTGAATAGGATTCGAACTTGACAAGTGGTCAACTCACTCTCCAAGGGCCCGACTCAGTTCACGTCTAGCTTCCGACGGCCACCAAAGACGCGATACAATTAATGCCCAAATCACACCAACAGTGACAGAAGCCGACCGATGGTAGGCGATGTCCAGTACTGGTACATTAAGCTCTCGTATGTTAAATCTATGGGCAGAAATGGGTCAGCGACAATGAGCAAAAGACTAGCCTCCAGGATAACGCACGCATACAGACATGTCAAATTATACGTTAGAAGCACAAATCGTCCGGTGGTAGCGTACTCCGGCTTCGCCACAATGTAGTAGAAACACGGTAATGAGAAGAAGAATCCGAATATCGACAACACGACACCGTTTTCCGGGAATAGGGTATATATCCCGGCCGCTACAGTGGCACCAAGCCTATACTTGTTGTCAATGAAACTGCCGTTTTATGCAGAGGATTTACCGTACAGGGTCCCCAGGACTCGATGGACAGCAAGAAAATTGGTCTTCAAAGGAGATAGTGAGCATCGATCACGATCCCAAACTCAATGGAAGAAGCACCCACCGCTCCAATCGTGGGGGACATGACGACGAAGCACTTGCGACGTAATTTTAATCAGCTTCTGGCCCTCTAAACCCCGCAGGGTTGAACTCACAGAGATGAGCGCCCATTCCCCCCTGTACTCCGTAAATAACGGGCGTGTGGCATCAAAGAACGCAGGAGCGGCTAACAAGGCTGTGGACATGCCAACTTTGAACGCATAGTTGATATTGCGGTCCCTCAGTTGATCCCCAAGGTCCCATAAGGACCGGAGAAATCTCTCGACAGAGGTAAGGTTCGAACGATCCGGGGTCTGCAATGTATTTGGCGCATGAGGTCGTATCTTGGGAAATGATACCTTGTGATGGCGTTCGTCGGCGTTGAAATACATGGCTGATTCCAGGAATCAATTCGAAATACTCAGAAAAACAATTTGTCTGATACTTACAGATACGTCGCAAACTGGCCCGTGGGGCCTGTTTGGATCGTCTCCGCTGTCGGATCGTCTTGATGTACGAAAAAAACGACTTTGGTCCGTTGATGAAATAGCGTTTGAACCAATTTTGTCTGGAGAACCTGGCTAACTCCACTGCGTAAATTCTTCGCATAGCATCAGTGAGAGACATTAATTCTCCGGCAAATTCTTGCAGTGTAAAGATAAAGCTGCACAGCTACCCATTAGTATACAGACGGGGTGTAGGCGGCCCTGGTCCACTGACAAATAAACAAGGAAAACGTGTTCATGCTCGCTTTCTGCCAGTATTGGGTTGTCTTCCAAGGATGAATGAGTCGACTTTCGCATGGACTCGGAAGTAAAGTTGCTTCGCCTGTATAGACGCAAGACGGCGTGGTTTGAGGTGCTTTCGAATGTGAACAGCGCCCGATCAATGCCGTCGATAATTTTGTGAAAATCTTGCGGTTGCATCATCTTGTACTCCTCGGTGTTCTGGCTATTCACGAACGCTTCTCGTAATCGTTTCAGACAAGTCGTGCATGCATTCTGTTATCAAGCCATATTATAACTCCGCCGGATGATGTATAGGATGTAAATAGCCTCACCGAAAGTGCCTTCAATGGCGGACCAACGACATCCACGAGATCACCAAACATTTCCGCAGCTGCACGTAGCAGAGCCTCTTCGAGATCATCCGAATGTGATGCAGTCGAATATAAAGATTTGACCCGCCCATCCCGCTCGCCCTCCGCCGGACGCAGAAGAACAAGCTTCCCGTCTCTTTGCGCTTTGGAGAGCTCGTATTGAAGTCTGGTCCCACTCCTAAGACCATTGAGATGCTGAGCAAGACGGGTGAGACTATCGACCGCATCTCCATATGCTTGCTTAGATAACACCCTATCCTGTTCACCCAAAATACCAAACCATTCCGAGCGCGCCTCAGCTAGGCTCTTCTTCAGACTCGTGAATGAAGACTGATGGTTCTCCACTGCTCGCTGCATCCTTTCGTTACTTGGCTTTCGGATCGGTTCCTCGAGTAGAAATGTATTCGTGACCATCCCAAGCAACGTTGAAAAGGAATTTAGTGTCTTTGTCATGTTGACTTGAAGATTATAAGTGGCACTCTGTGGCCACAGCGAGAAACAGACCAGGTTCGATATGGCAGTGCCCACGAGCACAATGGATGATATCGACAGGAGGGTTTCCCAGTCGCCCTCTCTCACCACCCTGCCTCCATGGTCAGCCAAATTGTGCAAGAACAGCGTGACGGGTGACACTTACACAATGAACAGCACGGTTGCTGACATTGAGCATGCTGTCAGGGATCGACTTGTAGCGATTCTTTCTTGATTTCCGAAAAAAAAAAAAAAAAAGGCTTGCCTGAGTTAAACGTTGGCTTCGCCATCCATACTTTCATCCACGTCAACCCCCATATCGTCAACCCCACCCATGCTATCAGTACAAAGTCAGCCAACAGCTGCAACCCCGGTTTTACGTCAAGCCACCAAAACAAAGCTAGGCCGCTGAGGCTCATAAAAGAAGAGTACAACCATGCTACCATGCAGAATGAATTGGCTTCAAACATTCCTCCGACGGTCTTCGCAGGGTTATAATACACAGCGCTAGGGTGACATCAACATAAATGAAAAAGGATGAATGGAACTCTGTTTACATTGTTGCAATCAAATGTGCAGAAGGGTATGGGCCACCGCCATCAGACCCAAAGGATACCAAATCTCCGAAAATGCGAGACAATGATGGATGAAACGTGAACAGCGATGCAAGGAAGTATGCTACGGAGCATTTGAGCATATTCTTCCATAAGAGAGGCATCGGAGGGATGTGTAACGGGATCCAGTGCGTTATGGCCGTGCGAGAGACATGTGTCGTCGTAGTGGGTGCTTCTTCGGAGGCTTCTGAAGATACTTCTTCCTCGACCGTATTCTCTCGCCCAGAATGCATGTCTTGAGTGTCTCCCACTTGTGATGTGTCGGCGACTTGCGTCATCAATCGAGGGACAGAGACGTCGCTCGATGGCTCCTCAACCAACGACTGGGCGATACAGGAAGCCTCTGATCGACAGGAGCGTCGACTCAAGGGTGCTTGTCTTCGTTCCGGAAAAGCGGCGTCCGAACCTCCCACGTTCTCCATGAGCTGACTAAAGAGTGACCACTGACGCACGGGTAATGGGAGGGAGCCGGTCGAGACTCGCGCAGATGGAGGCGCGTGTGGCACAGTACCTGTAGTGAACGTGCGATGATTGGTGTTGAAGGAGTGACTGCGCCGTTCGAGTGTCGGGGGTGTCGGTTGCACAGGCAGACTTGCCACTGACAGCATGCGACGAGCACGAGGTGTGCTTGGCTGCCCGCCTGATGCAATGTGGTCTGGGGAAGGTGAACCGCCATAAGCGGGAGAGATGAGCGTGTGGAGGTCGTCACGAGGGTCTGAGCGATCCATAAAAGACATCCTTTGTCCGCACGCCAGCCAGAGCCAAGAACAACAATCTGGCGCTACGAGGCCAATGTCGTGCGTATTTATCGTCAAGTTGGGCCAAGCCTGTAAGCAAAAGTGAATGCAGTGTCCAAACAACCTTGGCAAGACGACGCAGCCTTACGTATTACTGAGCGACCCTAACATTCCACTAAGGATTCGAGTCACGACGCGGGCTATCGCAAAGTGAAGCGAAGGGCAGGTGATTTCGAACTTTCGAGGTTGAAGAAGAAGAGGACTAACAAGACGGCCAAATATATTACTCTGTGTGGCTAAACCAATCTCGATTGTCCGATGTATATACATCAAGTCCCCCTTGAGTTTTCTAATTATGCTGCAAAGGCAGCCGGAGAACCAATAGTGTACCAGGATGAAAACAGGTCCTGACAAAATCGTTGGGGTCGGGACACGGCATGACTCAAACCATCGGATGGTAAGTAGCAGAACAAACTCACTAAACGAATGGCGGCGTAAAAATTAGCTAGCGTAACAATTAAGGGATCTTGAAAAGTAGCACGAAAGATACTACTGTCCGTGGTGCAAGTCCGTCTCTAGAGTTCAAGCAACGTCCGAGCCGGGAGAGTCCAAGGGGTGTCCAATAGTCCGTTAAAGGTCGTAAACAACGTGAAAATGATGGCACATGCAGGCCGAAAGCGTTCTCGTCCGAATTAAAAAATCCAAGAGGCAAACGCCCCAAGCATCCAGGAAAGAAGAAAAAAAAGTCTTGAACAGAACGTTCAAAAACAGTAAACAAAAATTCGACAAGCTGTTTGGTTAGATACCCGGTCCTTCTTGCAAATTCGTGGCATTCAGTTGGGCGGCAGACGACTTGCTGAGCGAGCTAGAGTCCCGATAGTCGTTTTTGCACTTTGGCCACCGAGTATGCAAGTAATGGGTACCGTGATCCAAGACTAGTCATGGCGTACAGCAGCGTGCCAATTTCACTGCGAACGTCGGCGCTACTGACAATTGGCCATGATGTTTCGAGCAAGTTCAGTTCGCGGATCAACGTGTCCATGGCGGACGTCCAACAAGGCTATACAAACGCCATTGAACGCGCATCACGGAGCAAAGTAAGGATATACCTACCCCAAGAATCGGGTCGAGGAAATCGTAGTCTGCTTCAGCAATGTGCTTGACAATGGACACAGCGCAGTGCGCCGCCTGGAGACACTTTTGATATGCAACAGGATCTTCGTGTCCGAAAGGATAATATAAACGAATTATCGCAACATGAGTAAGAGTGTGTATTGCAATGTATGCATGCTTATCATCAGGCATGGTGGCGTCCAGTTGATGGACGGGTATGAGCGTCGAGTGAAAACGTCCAATGGTATGTTCTAACGCCTGGAAGTCGTCCATGAATGCACTTGAGAGGGGTAATGCTGCATAATTATCAGAGGAGTGCAGGTAGCCCGCAGGGTCAAGCCGCCTACGCTGATCCCAGTTTGATGCCAAGTGATGAGCGCGGTGGAAGAGAGCGGATGCCTTCACTCTCAGGGCCAGCGGCGAGAAGCCACCTCCAAGATTCGAAAGTTGTCCTTCAAAGAAAGTTCGGGTGGTCGAAAAGGAATGGAAATCGTCTATTTGGCCCTGAATAGGTATCGTCGTCAACAATCAACATCAACCTGACTCAGGATTGACTTACGGATTCGTATTCTTCCATGACCTGTGGCCACGGCATGACGATAGACAAGGATTCCTCGGGACCGTCTGGTATGGTCACGGGTTTCTGTAGGACGGCAGACCAGCATCGATCGAGAACAAAGACTTGCCAGAACGTCAGTATTCTCTCGCCCTGTTCGACAGCGTCGTTCGCAGGCTCCAATTTCGAGGAGGCCATTACCCCAATGGAGTCGAATGCCCAATGATTCATTATCGCCCCATGAAGGCCACACTGCAATGTTAATGACGCCGCGGCGGCCGCATGATAACTCCCCTCCAACACCCGTCCATTAGAAAGAAAGTAAATGGACAGGAGACAAGAGGATTGGATGACGTCAAGCATTCGGTCATTATATTGAAGCGCCTCGCTCAGCCCTTCGAGCGATTGACTAAGGTAGTGTGACTCGTGCACGCTCAGCGGTCCTGGTCGAGAGATGTAACATGCCCAAAGGAAAATGGCGTTTGTGAGGCAAGGATGATGTTGTTCGGTAGCGGGTCTCGAGAAGGAATCGCGTAATCGGCCCATATGGAGACCTAGGAGGCATTGATGGCGATGTGATGAAAAGATATCAAGCCTATGAAGGTTCATGAGAAGCTGGTGGGACAAACACAAGATGCGCTTACAGCATCTGCGCTAAATCGACCGTTGGTTGTTGTTCAACTTGGAAGGCATCGCTGAAAGGTGTTGGGGAAGGCGAGGGTATACCATGGATCCAAGAATGCTGGGGCGAACCAGTGACTGTGAAAAGCTTAGTCCAAGTCTATGACTGGCTTGGCAGAGCGTACCGGATGGCGGGAGAGGAGAATGAGGCGCAGAAAAACCCGGGCTTCCTGGAGAGCCCGTCAACGATGAGGACGAGCTCTCTGAGCGACGATGGAGATGAGGATCGTGTAGTGTGACGGAAGAAGTGGTGTACTCTGGATCCTCGAGTTCCCTTATCCGCTGTTCAAGACGCTCGATGTTTTCCCGCAACAACTGAGTCCTCGTCTTGCCCTTCCCATCGTCGTACTGACAACCCTCTGGTTTCTTTGCACGAACACATTGTTGACAGGCAGGCTTGGTGCCATCACATCTCTGAAGGGATTTGAGCGGAAAACTGACGGGAAAGACGGAGGAGACTGACCATCTTTCGTTTTCTGGTCAATTTCGTGTTTGAGCATGATCAAGTGGGATAGGCGTAGGAGGGCAGGACTGAAATACCTGCAGCGAAGACAAGCCTTCCCTCGTTGCAGCGTAGGGGGCGGCGTGACGAGCGTTTTACTGGCCATTATTGAAAGGGTACTAAATATACACGAATAAGAGCGAACCTGGTAGAGCGCGATCAGGGAATGCGCCGGCGGTGGAGAGGGAAAGGGAACGACGAACTGATTTACCGAGAAAGAGGACGCGGACGAGAACAACTAACAAAGACGAAGGGGCGCTTGTGCGAAGGGAATAGGCATGAAATGAAGATGGCAAGGACGCGAGGAGACCTGTACGATTAGAGATAATTTACTGGGTGCATGAGGATGGCCGTTCAAATAGTTCTGGAGCCGGACTCGAAGGGATTATGGACCTGATCAATCAAGCAGGACACGCGGCGGCCCAATTCGAGCCAAGGACTTAACCGGAACCTTGTTCAGGCCTGCCAGTTATGTATTGGCGAGATCTGCTCCCCTTCCACTACTGAACCGGTTCAAATCCGCCAGCGACTGCCTGACAGCGGTTCGTTTGAGTTTGATTTGGATCGTCTTGTCGGGCAATCTCACACCGGCCATTTCTTGCCGCAGCACCCACATGAACGACGTCCCGCCCGTTGACGAGCCAGGTTGGTCCATTTCCTTCTCTTTCGGTGACGTTGAGTGACCTGCCCAACGAGACGAGGGTCCGGATGTTGCACCGACCGGGCAAGTCGGACGCCTTCATTTGTAGGCTCTTATCAATCCAGCGGACACTCTAATCGTACGTACCGTTCTTCCAGTCCCCGTGGACTTGCTGTGTTGGTCTCCTCCAATTCACAGAGTCACTCCGCTAAATTGTATAGGCACCACCAGAGCGCTGATGCCAGCATCAACTGACCTCGGCTGTTGTGCTCAATCGGGTTTGGCCCATGATCGCAAGGTACAACTTCAATAATAAACATCCGATGCCGACAGCTAACGGAATCTGGTCCTGGCAGCTTTGACCCTGATATCAGAGGACGGAGTTTCTCGACATGCCGCGGCGTACTCAGCAGCATCTAGATGTCATAGTCCCATGGTATGGGTTCCCCACCAACACCCGACGGTGTCAGTAGCTTTCCCCAGACTGATCTTTCGTCCCGGTCTGTAAAATTCAAAGGTTGGAGTCGCAAAAATGGACGAAAGCAACGCTGGCGTGTGCCATCGGTGGCAGCCAACAAGTGAACGGTATCTCAGTGCTCAAAGTAGCATCCGCGAAAACCCAGTTATTTTCCCAGGTCCTCGCTATAGGCGATGCGAGTCGATTGCGATCCTGGTATGGGATCAAAACCCACTGTAACTACTTCCATGAATTCCATACACGTTCTCATCGGCTGGTGATTTTCATAGTCAAGATGTTATCAACGCATCCTAGAAATGGGAACGGATCCTACACAAAGGCAACAAGTTCTTCTGTCGCGGAGCACAACAACACCACGATGATCTTTGTTTTCAGGTTTTCATTATCAGAAATTGCATCCACACGCGGAAGGTTTGGCAATTCCACGAACCTGTCTGTAATTAAAAAATGCCCTCAGCGTTCGCGACTATCGACCCTTTAGCCAGCAGGCCAAATAACCAGCTCTGGTCAGATTTTTTTTTGACTCAGAGTTGGTAGCGTTCGAAGATCTGCGTGCCAAGGCTGGTGTTCCTGTCATCTACATCAACTCAACTGCAACATCCCCGCACCGTAGCCTACAGATGCCTGTCAATCTGTTTACTCCATGCTCGGTTCCGTAAAAATCTCCCATCCGATGGAGGAGGACGCCTATTTCGGTATGTACTGCAGAAACGTTTTTCCGAAATTCGGTGGCATGGTTACTGATGGGCCTTTGTACAGCCCGCCACATGGCATGTCCCGCAATTTTCCATATGGCGTCTGCGACTCTCGTGAGTACTTTTGACGACGTCCCCCGTACAGATTTCCGTCTCTCGCACAGTATCTCTTCGTGTGGGGGATATCAAGTCTCCGCACCTAGAGTTCGGATGAACGACGATAAACGGCGCCTACTCAACCCAAAGAGGATACGTTCCACTTTGTTCGTGCAATATGGAAATACTGCGAGCGGGATCTCTTCCTTTGCCGTTTCATCGGCCAGGCCTAAGCTTTCGGTTGAGAACGAGGCTGTGTAACCCCGTCGATGAGGTCACGATGTAGCTGTGCTCTGAAACTTCCCGTGATCATGCACCGTTTGGGATTCCGTCCATCAGAAGGTACGATATATTTACGCCAAGCGATCAATCCATGGAAAGCCAAGATCACAAGAACAACGCGGAAGATATGCAACGGTCTCAATTACTATCCCCTCGTTATATAGGTTGCGCCATTGCAGGTTGGAAGCCGTCGTCTTCGGAACAACAAGTACGCCTCGGCTTTCAGAACAGGTAAGTCTGTGGCTGGGTACCACGCCTGAACCCTGAGGACACGTTTTGATGTCATAGGCTATATGGAGAACGTTGTGAAATTTGTGCATGTACACCCCTTGAACCACGGAAAACTCTGTGCAAAGTGCAACAGCTCAGATGACGAGAGCGTGCTTGGGAGGATATCCACTGAGACAGATATTCGGATAAATCTAATGCCAGAATTTTACCAGACGCTCACGACTTGTAAGAGGCAATCATTCACTCCGAGAATGAGCTCGTGCCATATGATAAATCGGACTAGGGGTGAGATAATTCAAAGTCTGCCACAGTGCTGTTTCTACTAATGCTGTAGTAGCATGTCCGCCACATTCACTACCTAGCTGGGTTAATTCAAATATTGGACATGGTTGTTGCTGATTTAGACATATCTTCGTAGCCAAATTTGCCTCCTGTCCCTTTGGTTTGTCGGGACATTGAATGCGCCGAACTTTTACTTCCACGAACCGACTCGTACCCAGCTCAGCCTTCATTGTACCCCAACATGATTTGAAGATCAGCATTGGTAATTCATCCTTACTCCAGTGGTCGGACACTGATAGCAGGAGTCGGTCGTTGCCGGTTTGCTATCCACGCTACAGCTAGATCCGAAATGTTAGACCTCTTTGGTCTGTGTTCTATATCTTTCGATTCACCTCGGTTTATTGGACAAATGGCACCAATTCTAACTCAATCCCTCTTCAAAGCTTCATGACTGTATGCATACCGATTCGAGAAATCTTGCTGTGACCAACGTACGCTGACATAGTGAAGCCCCTGAGCATAGGCCGGACCAATATAGTGTTATTTGTCTGGTAGGCCAAGGGAAACCCAAAGTTGCCTATAGAGTGGAACCTCGTCTAACATTTTGAATCTAGCGGTAACGACTTCGAGTCATACACATTCCGAGCTTCCGCTTCATTGTTCTCACTGATGCCTGAATTGTCTCGGTAATCTGGATCCTGCATAGGGTATGACTGTAGACGATATACTGATCTCTAACTCTATTTCGTGCCTTGACCCTATAGAATGTCAGCAGGCACCCCACGGGTCGAGTACTATGTGAGCGGTATCTTTTCTTGGTTAAACTGACATTGACTATGGTTACCCTCCCTTGAGAAGCAGGGTAACATGACCGCTGCCGTTCGCAGGTTTAATGAAGGTCGTGGCCACTGCTCACGCATCTGAGATCCGTGTCAGATATGAATCGCTGAAAATTACAACAATTAGATCAGAATTCCAGGGCGGGTCCCGTATTTGAGGTGATGATGTTCGGTGATATTGCAGCGCCGACGACCTTGTGGATGGTTGTCGGACACAATGAATGTGCGAGACCATGCTACAAATCAAGGATGCTTGTACATGCATGTGGTTCCAAATGGAGTACTGACCTTGTGGTGTGTCTTTTACTCTCACTGCGCCTGTTCCCCGAGGTGATCATCAATCATCCGGAGGACCATTGAGCGAAGGTTTGCGAAACTTCTGTGCATGTTTCACGACGCCACTTATTTGATCTATGTTTAGATTGATGTATCGTAGCCCCAGTTTTTGTGGGCATACCAATTCCCAGCATTTAGCACGCTGACCACGCAAACTCATTCAATGCCCGGTGACATATCTGGACTTCCAGGACCAAGCTCTTGCTTGAACCGCGTGTATTTTGCTCCACTCTGCGCCCGAGTCTAGGTTCTGCCATGATTCAAGTTGCTAACAACTTGAATCATGGCAGAACCTAGACT
>JBBPQW010000441.1:0-20175 GCA_038092695.1 Boletus rubropictus
GGGCTTCTTGGTCGCTATATTTCAAACGCCATTCAGAGCACCCTCGCTCAATCAGCCTACTTCACCCGACCTTCAAGTCCCCCACTCGCAGCCCGTCCATTAAGCCCGCAAGCAATGCTACGGAGGCGGAAGCGGAAATCCGTACGATTGCAGTAGATGATCTTTCAGTCCTCTATTTCTCTGTTGACGCACGCGAGAAGTTGCTCGTCTCTTTGTTCCGGTTTGTACCCCGGGCCCGTGTACATCGTTGGACGGTTGGATCGACATGGCTTACTGTAACGGCTACCAATTGGGAGTTTAGACCTCGAATGGTGGAGAAAGACTCTCCGCAACGGGCTGGACAACTGTGAGGCTGGCTGAGAGGAATAATTGGGATATTGAATTCGAGATAGCACGATGACAAGGGTACAGAAATACTTGAACAGCCCAGATCGCGAAAACATAGACAATTAATTGCTTGACTAGCATGTAGCGCTATCTGAATTAACGACGTCCCTACTCTTCATAAAATAGTAGTCCTTATCACTGACGAGTATCGGGGGGGGGGGGAACGGGAGCGAATGGTGCCGACAAAGGTCACGTTCATGGTATTGGTTCCATAGCTGCGACTTTGCGGTTGACATGGCTAGCAAAGCTCTCGAGAACGCCACGGTCGCTCCCATCGATCCATTGATACACGAGGTGGCGACCCGTGACTTGCTGTTTCTCACCAACGGGATACGAGCCTTCCGCACAAGCAACCCGACATTGCAAAATGGTAGATCCCTGGCAAGTCTTTTGTGACAACGGACGTGAGATTTTCTTCCTCCGTGCGGACCGAGACCAAGTGACGTCCGTTGCCATTACTAGAACCGATGGAGTTGTGCGTTCCAAATTCAAATGGATGCCTCCAATCGCTTCGAGAACTTGGACCAGTCTATTATACAGGAGCGTCAATGACCGAACATTTGTTGCCTGTTGGTAGAGGGTCGTGCGAGAAGGCATGATGGCTTGTAACGTCGGGTTAGCTATACGCGCCAGATACTGCGACGTAACATGTATCAAAGATGGCTCAGGAAACTCATACATCTACGCACGTCGGGAAGGCGAAGAGTTCCGAAGCTCCAGGCGATTGCCCACCGCCGAGTTTGCCCTTGAATAAGTTCTGTGATAGCATAGTTATCAACCTTGATTTCATACGAGGTTAGATGCGTACGATGAGCGAGGATGCGAATCTTACCTGGTGCTCACGCAAAAGGCCTACTATCAAGGGGAGAGACGACATCTTCCCAAGCATCGAGGTATACCATCTTTATCGAACGTCATATCAAAACCGTGTCGATTGTCTCGGTAGAAAGGGCCGACCTGCAACGCATTCCATAATGTAGGCTTTCTACAAACATACGCGAGACAAATGAAGCTTCGCCTCCTGGTGTTACCATCTCGTTCTCAGCACCTGTGCACACCTTCAATAAAGGTTCATCATGAGTTTTCTAGACGCAGCTACGAAATTTACCGCGTTCGGTCCATATTCCTTCGCTTCTGTCGATTGAACGACCTCCTCCATGCTGGCATAAAAAGGCGGATTGCACATCGTGAAATGAAACCTGTTGTATAATCAGTCACGTAGTCACTCGTGATCTCCATAAGAGGATGTACGGTACTGCAAGGGCTTCTTCTAGTGTCTGCAGTATCGACTCACTACAAGACATGTCTACTATGGCAATCCTATCAGAAAGGCCATTTCGCTCGACGTTTTGCCGAGCCAACACAAGGGACTCCTTGTCGATATCTGAAAGACGGGCGAGCCTCAGCTCAGAGGAAAAGAGTCGGGAGTTGCTTACCGGTAGCAACAAAGGTCCACTTTGGCTCCAGGCGACACGCCAATAGGGGGTATATGGCGGAGGCTCCGGTTCCACTGCCCTGAGGGTGAGAAGGCCAAATATTACTAAACTCGTTGAGACGCACACGTCAAACCCCCGCACAAGCTCGTCACCAAGAGCAAACGTCTTTACGATGTCTTGGACCCAAAGTATATAGTTCAACCTTGGAAATATTGACTGGTATCTATCATTTCAATGCAAAACATGCTGGTGGACGCACCGGTTCGGTACCTACGAAGAGTCACTATTGTAGACGAACACCTCAAGAACGATGGCTTACTGGTGGACATAGTCGGTTGTCGGGAAGGGTGAGACTGATATTAAAGTCTAGGTAAAGTAACGCCTCTGTCAACCCCCTCTTATTCACTAAGCACAATCTGTGGTCATGACAAGGGTGCGTTTGCTCTGACCTTTGTGCAGCGGCGTTCTTAAAATCGATGGTAGGACCTGTATGTGTCACGAACACGCTCCAACTCTAATTATAAGGTGGTCCCTGGTACCAAGAGTAAGAACATACTATGGTCGAAGAGGTGAATAGCGCCTTGCGAGCCGCAAAAAGTCGGGCGGGCTGGAATACGCATTGCGAGGGTGCATCACGACGCCGGCTCGTTGACCGTGACGCTGAGGGCCCAATCATTATGTAACTTACCTTACAAGGTATATACAATGTTCCTCCTCCTGATTCATTTTGACGTGTTTACAGGGGCCTTTATGATTATCCTATCAGAGCGCCTACGAGCGAAATGACTAAAGCTCCCCAATTCCGCAGTCTCAGCTAGCATTGCTTTTGCTTTTGCATCCACGTTCCTATGGAGTCACCGCTCCGTGTGTCCATCTGGTAGGGTCCAACCCAGTGTAGTGCACCTAGCGAGACTAATTACTGACATCATGGTAGTGGCGGAGGTATAGGTGGTCTGATGCTAGCGCTGGTCATCGGGAAGTACGGCACGCACCTGGTTGAGATTTTTGAAGCTGGTCCAACAATCACGACCATTGGTGCTGGAATTGGAGTCTTTGGAAGGACCATGGACGTCATGAAAGAGCTAGGGTTGTATGACGAGCTTGTTAAGATAGCCGTCCGTCCTCCACAGGAAAACGCTGGTCTGTTCAGTTCATGTCTGTACTGGCTTCATCATTCACAACACCATTCAAATCTATAGGTATGACTTTCAGAAAGTCTGATCAAGATGATGGCTATCACTGGTTCTCAACAAACCTGAACCGTGAGGACGGATGTCAAATAACTCATAGTGTCTCTGATTTTTTCAGCTTACAGGGGGACCGTTGCTGCTCCATAGAAAAGACTTAGTAGGCTTCCTCCTGCAGCAGCTTCCTGCCTCTTGCAGAATCCACACGTCCAAGAAGCTCAAATTCTACAACGTTGATTCTGAAGAAACAACGATGCATTTCTCCGACGGTTCTAGTTCTGCCGCGGATGTGTTGGTGGGGGCAGACGGAATCCACTCAGCAACACGCAAAACCATGTATCAGAAACTCGCTTCGTTGATCCATGATGCTGACACCAGAAAGAGATTGCTAGAATGTATTGATCCTGTGTGGACGGGTTCCCTGGTTTACAGGAGCCTAGTGCCGACCCCGAAACTCTTGAAGGAGTATCCCAACGTTGAAACACCGAATAATCTGACGATGGTAAGTTATACTGACAGTTCGCACTAGTCGAATGCTTACTTGCATATCTAGCACCTTGGAAAGAATAAGGTAGGAGCGATGCTACCTTGGGCTCTTTGGACTGACCCAAATATGCCTGTATAGCATATCGTAACATATCCTGTCTCCCAGGGTCGACTGATCAATGTTGCCATCTTCTGCCATGATCTTGATGCGTTCGGGACACGATTTGAGGGTCGTTTGGTGACGGATGTTTCCGAAAAGGAGATATTTGACCAATTTGAGGACTGGGAGATTCGTGCAAAAGCATTAGTGAAGGTATCCGATAATATTCTCGTTGCCTATTTCTGCCGTTCCTAATGCCATCACAGTGTGTTGAGACACCTTCGAGATGGGCAGTAGAAACTCTCGGGTCATTACCCCATTATGTGGACGGTAAAGTTGTCTTGCTTGGAGATGCTGTAAGCTCCGTCTTAGTTGAGATAGACTTAACAATGGTTGAAGACATTATAGGCACATGCTATGGAGCCTCACTTTGGGGCTGGTGCGGGACAGGCGATAGAGGTGAGTACCCCCCAAGCCTCTAGAACTATGTCAATTCAACGCTTCCTACATGGGCAGGACGCATTCGTGTTGGGACGTTTGCTCACACACGAGTTAACGCACCGAGGGAACTTAATCGATGCACTAAAGACTTATGAAGAAGTCCGCTTGCCGTTTGCAAACAGCATCGTCCAACGATCCGTGGATGTCCGTCGCTATTATGCATTCCAGCACGTTTCCGCGGGTGATTTCGTCCCCTCTTACGGCAGCGAGGAGGACCTCGACTATGTACGGAAGTCGATCGAGGATGCATGGGAGTGGCAGAACGACCCGGCATGCGTGTGGGGCGATGCAGAGGAGTGCTGGCGTAGGAAGTGTGGTCTCTCTCGTAAGATATGATTTTCCGAAGTCGATATGGAAAGGCGGAATGCATGTTGTTGCTTCTACACGATCGCAGTCGACAGACCTTGGTATCTGGCACGAATGTCTGTCATTCCTCTCTGTGTATCCCAGCAGCGCGCACGGGGAAAGTGCGAAAACAAGATGGTCGGGAAGCGTTAGATGCGCAACATAGACACACTTAAATTGTTGTACCATAACGCATAATGCCTATGATCGAAACGGCCCAAATTGTGTCCGCTCGATGCCACCTAGGGTTGATTATGCAAAGGGGAGCTTGAACGGTAGATGCCATAGCACTGGGAGGGACGTGATAACTCGCTCAAGGGTCTAGCCCGAGTTCTCATCACTCCACTCCGGTAAAGTAGGATGCAAGACTTCATGATCAAACTTTACAACTCCTGTATAGGGGTGACAATAAGGTGCACAGAATTATCGACGATCAACCACGCTTCCCATTCATGGCTGCCCTCTTTACCTCCATTTCTGCTGCCTTGGCTAAACGGAGAAATGGACTGTCAATGTTCGGACACATAATTAGAGGATTGGGATACAAACCTTCCGTCTCTGCCTTGCGCTTGGCCTGCGCAGCCTCACGTTCTTCTCTAATCTTCTTCAGACGAGCGAGATCTAACTTTGCTTCTTCTGTCTCGCCAGCAAGATGACGCTGGATGGTCGGATTAGATACATCATTTAAGTCGCCGAGTGTGGGCGATTACCTTCCGATATCGTTCCTTGCGTTCCTGCTTCTCCTTTGCCTCCCTAAATACACGGATACGGTCAATGCGATCTAAAGACACACAAAGACAAGAGAATGTTTTGATCACGACATCAGACCTACCTTTCCTTCCGAGTCAACTCTCTCGAGCCCAGGTCTGATATATTGAGTTTTCTCTCGACGTGATTGGGATTGATGAGATCCGCATCCTCGTCATCTTCCTCGATCACTTGTTTCTGGGCCTGTTTCTGAGCGGCTTGTTTCTTGAGCTCACGTCGTTCGCTGCGCGTCAGCTCTGGTTGTGCGGCGGCGCTCGGTCTAGCTGCACCCTTTTCTTCTTCTTCTTCTTCTTCTTCCTCTTCTTCTTCCTCCCCCTCCTCCTCCTCCTCATCTGATTCTTCCTCATCCTCATCATCGTCCTGCGGGGCGTTCTTACGACGAGACCTGGTATGCAATGAGAATCATGCCTGAACGGTGAAAAGCACACTTACGATTTTGATTCAGCTATCCCATCAGCGTCGAGTACCATGTCCCGACTAAGCCCGCCATCCACATCGTCAACCCGCCCGCTTTTACTTCGTGATTGTCCACATATGCACTCACCTAAAGTTCCTACCGCCACCGCGCTTGGTCTTGAATTTACCTGCCGATAAAAGCGTCTGTTGGATGGAGGGAATATAGATATTCGAGATTAATGTACTTGCCTGTCCCTCTGACCATGTTCGACAATGAGGATGTGCTGGAGAACGATAAAGATAGTTGCAGGGCGGTGGATAAGAAGCCACCCCCAAATTAGGAAATCACCACTTTGATTACTAATCAGCGGCGTTTGTCGAGTCTGCCCGAGCGTTGTTCAAAGACAGACAAGATGACGACGATACCGTCCCGCCTTGCGCAGGTCTCGCGCATGTCGAGCAATTCTGAAGAGGCCCGTAGGCGTGTCATTGATCTTTACAGAGGCTGGGTTCGCGCTGTGAGTCGTCTCCGAAACTTGGTGCGAACGTTTCTCCTGACACACCAGGAAATGTGCGCAGGCACCCGAAATCATTACCTTGTACGCCGTCCCCGTCACACCTGCCTACGTCCGACACTGCATCCGCCAAAGGTTTGAAGCAAACCGACATGTTACCAATCCACGCGCGATCGAGGTTCTCATACACAAGAGCCGCCAGGACCTCCAGGAGACCCTCAATTGTTGGAAGCAGTCAGACCATGTGATGGGCATTCTTCTCAAGATGGAAGAGAGGCCACAGCGCACGTTTTTGCAAAAGTTTTTAGAGGGTGCGTGTTTTGGTCGTTGGATACGTCTTGTGTGGATGGGATACCGATACATTGTGATAGGCAGAGATGAGGATGCAGTTCGGCCGGCTGCTTCTGGTGTTGTATAGCATGCCAGATCGTCCATGCTGTGTAGACCGTAGACAATCCAATATCCAGACCGTCTTTTGGGACTTGCTGCTATCATCATTGACCGCTCAGCATGACGTGCATACTGACTATTTACAGGTCATCTCAACCGAGTCTTTTATGAATCGTCTCTTTGTATTCTACCTAAAAAGAACTTACAAAATTCGCAGCTGATCTTTGCTACCTCTAGAACCTACGAGCACTCACGCGAGCCCCGCCCACTTTCACATACCTTTTGCCCAAGGCTACGAATTTTACATCAAGTATTCAAAGCACTCTCTCTAGTATGCAATCTTATACCGCGAACACGCTGACTACCAACAGGTCAAACAGCCCAGAGGGAGACAGGAAATGGCGATATGATGGCAATACTGGAAGGAACGACCAACCTCATTGCTCTTCGTTACCTCCGCGGCGTTTTGCATCTCCGTCCGGTGCGTTAAATAGTGGGCACTTGTTGCCTGTGTGTCGCATTCTGTGGGAAGTGCATGGGCAGAGCTGGAATGGGCTCTGGTCGAGCGAAGACAGGCAAATATCTGCAGCAGTAAAGTAGTCAAACTTGGTGCAGTCCCCGCGGAAGGGTGAACAGTGCGCATGGAAAATGGAAGGTGGTGAAGTAAGAGGTATGGAGTTGGATGAGCGATGAATTTGAGAGGCTCAGCACAGGCTCGGCGAAATTATTGTCTCATCCACGTTTGATCTCTTCCCCGAGACCGACCATTTTGACAGCTACGATGTAGAGCCCCGAGCAGTGATTGAATGGCGGGATAGCAAGGGCACGAGAGCGACCATTGGTGGTCGTAGCTGGCCTGAGGACCAGAAAGTGGACTTATTTCGGACAATGCAGTGATTTTACTGTTCTCCAGCAACACGCAGTCCAGATTGAGATAGGAGGGGTACACTTGGTATCTTCGCCGGGTGAGATATCCATCGCCCCCAAGTCTGACAAGGGTTTACATACCGACCCGATCCAGTGTAGAACGCTCGGGGGTCTCCGCGTGCACGGTCACATGATCGAATAACACTATCACGTGACAAAAGCGTGCATTCAACTCTTCCTCAATTCTCTTCGGACGGTGCGACGATGCCCCCGCCAGCCGTAGTCGAACAGCAAGCCAAGCTCGGTGTATCTGCAGAGGAAAGCAAAGCCCAGCGTCTAAAGCGACAACAAGCCCGCTTCCGCGATCGCGGGGGGTTGGTATCCCCTTTCGTTTGCTCGTCGCGTCGTGCACTGACGCGCAGCCCAACGTGACAGCATATTCGTACCGTCTGACTCGAACCCACTTATTGATATCCTTCTGTCACGTACTGTCTCTGGTGAATCGCCCTCCAAGGCCCGTCCAAAGGGTGTCGCTGCGAAGCGTCTCTCATCTGCCAGGACCCTTCAGGCATCACCAACACACAGAGCTGGTGCGGCCGCCGTCACGGAGGAAACTTGCGCTGTAGCTGGTTCGTCACCGTACTTGACACCTGTTTTCATGGTTTTGAGAACGCATATAGGGAGTTCCAGGTCAACCTCCCGGAAGCGGAAGGCGAAGGCTGTTGAGCCGAAAGGTGAGATTTTAATTGCCCCGTGCTCAGTTTGAACTTGTATAGACTTGATCTACGATACTTTCAGCCGACACGACCAAAAAACCTGCTCCCAAGCGCCGTGGTAGGCCAGCGAAAGGCAAAAGGAAAGCCCCAGGTACGTCACCCTTTCCTGCAATTTTCGAACCCTAATATTTCATTATCGTGAACACAGACTCTGATATAGAGCAGCCTTCTCCCAACACCAAACTCGGGTCTACGTCGAAAGAAAAGGAGAATCAGCGCGATGCTGTCCCGTCTACCTTGGACGGAAATCCGAAAGCGAAAACAAAGCCGCAAGCCAAAGCAAAGTCAAGTTCGGTAAAGAAAGTGGTGGAGGTGCTTGTTTCAGGTGTGTTCGATCATCCATACGACTTTTCGTGCCCCGACATGCACTCATACAGACGACGACCGAACGCTCGTCGATGTCCCCCATAAAGCCAAATCCAACCCTAAATGGAAAATGCGATACGAGGACGGCGAATCTGACGACGATGCACCAGTTCTCAGAAAACGGGCTACACCTCATATGGACAATTCGAAGGCATCCGGTTCAAAGACCGCCATGCGTGTCAACATAGAAAAAAATGTAAGTACAGCCAAGAAGAAAATGTTGGGGGATGTAGAAGAGAGGTCGCGGGATGAAAAGTATCTCAAAACAACCTCGAAGAAGCGGCTTCCACTACGTGACGACGACGCAGTGGTAGCACTCGCCGCTGAGAAGGAAAAGGCTATGGACTCGACAGCTGCGAAATCAAAAGACACCACCGAGCCTATACCCGTGCCCACGTGTATGTCCAAGGACATCAAAAACGGGGAACTCTCCAAAGCCACGGGTAAAGGAAAAGGAAAAGGCAGAGTTGAGCCTGATCAGGACATCGTCGGACCAGTGGATGGAAATGACGACGAGCCACCTCCCGTGGGCGTTACCAAACCGAAGAAACGGAAAAAGGAGGATGATCACGACGACCGGCCTCGAAAAGTTGTCAAATTCTCCGAGTCAGGGTGCGTATTTAGTATGTTATATGACAAAAGAATCATGTCGACAAATTTGAGATCTAGTCTTCCACATTCGTCGTCTCGAAAGCTGAAGGAGAACCAGTGCGACATGAAACACAATAGCGCGGCCAAGCCAAGCGCCAAGGACAAGCCCGATGATGTACCGCAACTAAAACCAACCACAAAGCCGCCCTCTCGCACAAGGACATCGAAGGGTCCTCCGCGTGAGGTGCTGGAGCGCATCAAGGCGAGCGCGGCGCGGCATCTGCGATGTGCGGACAACGAACCGGATGAGCTGGATTGTCTTTCGTGAGTAGGCGGATCCAAGATCTCGAGTGGTGTCCGCCTGGTGGGCATATACGCAGCACTTTGACGCATCCTGGTTGTTATGCATCTCATCTGGCCCCTGGTCATTTCTGGTCATCTTTGTCGCATACCCACCCTGCAACGCTGCTCCTGACCCGTCGTTCTCAAACACCACACGCGACGTGAGGCCGGCACAGGACCTGGAATGTCATTGACACTACCAAGGATTTGATCTGTTATTTGCAGTTGTCCTGTATCCTTATTGTGTATGTATTTTGCCACAATTGCAATCTTTGCTGTCTTGTACTCAACCAAGTACTGGATGATGATAGACAATGTATGCATTTTCCTCTAGCGCCAGGAAATTTGAACGTTTGCTTGCAGTATGTAAAGTTGTTGGTGATGGATTGACATTGGTCGTGACCCCTCCTTGCAATAAGCCAGTATTGAAATCTACAGAGCAAGGCAAAGAGCAACTACAGTACGTGTGTATAGCCTTACAATAATAAGCAATACGACAAGAAGCCCCCCTTCCCGAAACGTCCATGTCCACCCTCAGACATGCACCTCATCCAGTCCGTTCGCCACCCTGATCGCGTCTGGATCCCACCCCGACTCCTCGCTCCGGTGCTTTAGTCTTGGGTCGAGCGTCTGCTGCTGCTGAGGCGGTGTGATGGGCGTCACGCTCACCGACCCAGGCGGATGGACCACACCTTCCATCGGCGACGGATCATGGTCCGCTTCGTCCGACGAATGCTGCATGTCCATGTTCGCATCGTCGTCACGCTCGTGATAACGATCATGATCACCATCCTCGCTGTCGGAGCCAAGATCCATCGCTTGCTCGACGGACATGACCATCTCGGTGTCTTCCGCCTCCGCCTCCCCGTCTCCATCTTCGCCGTCTCGGTGTGCATCCGGCGACGGCATGGACTCCAATGGTGCATGTACATGTCCATCTCGGTCGAGATCGTGGTCTTTGTGATGTGACGAGGGTTTGGACGTGCCCTGGCTGGACTTGGATTTTTCGAGTTTGCGAAGGACCTTGACGATGTATTCCTTGGCGAACTTTCTGATCTTGGCTACTTTCTCGTCCGGCAGAGCATCCAGACGACCTTCCCTATAAGAAGACGATTTCTTTTCCTTGTCGGCAATAATATGGGTCAGCTTTTTGCAACAGAAGATCGAGGTGAGTCATAGAATGAAGACATAAGTAAGATGACGTGAAGGAGCGAAGGAAACGCACCTCCTTGGCATACTTCTTGAACACATCGTTCTCCATCTTCCCCGAATACTTACTCATACACTTTACCACCACGGCGCCCACAAGCTTCAACAACCTCTTCTCCTTATTCGCATCCCTCTCCTCCTTTGAATGTGGCCTTTTCGGCGCCTTTAGCTTCTTCCTCACCACTTCGGGAGAGGGCTCCACTACCACAGCGGCAGCGGCAGCCAGTCGCGCAGCCTCAGCCTCCGCTGCAGCATTCGCAGCGGCGATGATATCAGCAATCTCCTTCTTCTTGGCCCGGGAGTTAACAGTGGACTCTAAATGGTTCCCGAGTCCTTGGGATGCCTGCGGCGATGGTACAAGCACCCCAAATTGTAGCACAGGTCGCGCTGCGAGCTTAAATTGGATATCATCGCCTTCCCGGCGCGTTTTCTTTAGAGGTCGATTGTCGTCGTGCGACTCAATGATGATTGGTGGTGACTCTGGCACCTCTTCCTCGCCGTTCTATCAACGACATGCATATGAAGGTTAAACGATCGGGTATAAAAGCAGGGGGAACGACGTACTGCCTTGAGACGCTTTGGTATACGGTAAGCTACCTCGAGAGAATCCCAGTACTCAAGAAGCTGGGATGTCTGATGTCAGCGCATATAAACTTTCCCACAGACGACATGAACAGACCTTCGACGCCAATGATTTCATACGCTCGTTCTCTGACTCTGCACAGACTTGCACCGGAACTCTGATCTTGGAATCATCCACCTTGTTCCGCTGAATAAGAGGCCACTTGATCATGGCTTCGAGGGCCTTGAAGGAATGAGTCAGACGAAACCCAGAGAGGACGGGAAACGCACGAGAATGGTAACCTCCGTGTCCTTGACGTGATCTTGGAATATATTCGTCATGAGACTAAACCCGCGCAGGCGCATGATTTGACGTAGAGCTGCCTCGTTCTCCGTAATCTTCGCATAACCCAGATCAGCTCATGCACCGATGTTGGATGTCGATCGCGCAGCGCACCTTTATTCGAGTGAGGAGCTTGTAAAGCACTTTCTTGCTCGACGTCTGCCGCATCGCCTGTACGACCTTTGGAATATCCTTCTCAACCAGAGGCTTGGGTTCGGGCTGTGTGGAAACGTCGATGATGAGGGGTGGGATGAAGCACCAAGGCGTCGAAAAGTACCATATAATCCTCATCAAGCTTCTTGCTCTTTCTCTTCTTGCTGCCCTTGAGCCCCAGTTTCTCAACCTCGTCGGGGGAGATTCCCAGAGCTGAGGAGCCAAGATATGGTTCAGGTTGCGGAGATGCGAGAAGAGGGACGCGTACCATCAAGAAGGAGATCGTCCATGCTACCAATGTCTGTCTGAGTCTTACCGCCAATGAAACCCACGCATTTTGGCTCTCCACAGTAGCAAGGTTGTGGATCGTGTCTTGTGTTTGCGAGTAACTCAACCTTCGACATACTCATAGGATTCTGAAGTGGAAGCATGGACGTACCCATACCGGTCTACGTTGTAGTTGAACGTCAATTCCTCGTCTTTTTTGATACACCGATGTGCAAAGATGCCCATCCGGACACGCTCGCCTACCTGCCACTTGGCGACGTAACAATTTGGATTACAGCTGTGATTCGCGAAACGACCAATGCCACCTCTTTTGGTCGCGTCGATGTACTGAGCCACAGAGAAAGCAGAGATGAGTGAGATGCAAAGAGGGGGAAATGGGAACATTCACCTCATCCTTTTGCAGCATCATGAAGTAAAAATGCTTGATACCCTCTTCGGCATACTCTCGCATGCGTTTCATAAAGGATGGATGGGAGACCACTTCGCCGACGTACTCATAGATGAATGTATCCCTGTGATGTCCCGTGCGAATCGTAAATTGATCTTGCATGGTATGGGTATAGTGTGGACATACCTTGATATATCAGAGACAGCCCGTAAACCATACCCTTTCTTCTCCGTCAACACGATCTCGATGTTGGCGTACTTCTTCCGTTGGAACCTAGATTTACCAGAGGTCGAGGAAACAGGTTGGGATGAGCATCATTTCAACCGATGTGGGGGAAAGAGGCACCCACCGTTGGTTCTGGCAATGGGCCTGGCACCGACAATCGTCCGGTAGACACTCCACCTGCGTGAGCCGATTGATACAATCCGAGCCCTGCCCACACGCATCCAACGGATCATTCAGGCCTACGGCGGCGAAAAGGCGCCCGACCATAAGCCCACCGGAAAGCATTTAGTTGCTACGTATTCGAGACTACTGCTAAGAAAGATCGGAAAACTGACCATACTCGTAGACGCAATCGCATGTCATGCTCTCCAGAGGCTCCCGTGAACGCCCAAGCGTATTGTATTGATAGTGATTTTCAGGGAGCTCGAAAAACGTCGCTCGGGCTTCCTCCTCTGCACGGGGAAGGTTGCTTATGAGCTGAGGACCCGTACGTTTTGGCTTCCCGTTTGCGGGTGCGGGTGTGGTTGATTCTGACTTTTCTCGCTTGAGTGGAGGGGGAGGTGAAGGCTCGGTCTTGACGGATGGCGTCTCAGGTGGGGGCTTGACATCGTCGGTGTCTTCGAGTTTGGGTGAACGGTCTACTGGTACTTGTTCGTCTTCTCGCTTGATATCATGGATTAGTACTGGATGAATAGATGGACTCTGACGTTGAGAGGGGGGTTTGGACATGGTGGCGGGGGAACGAATGCACCACGTTGGTCAGTGACAGTGGGGGCGTTGGGTCAACGACAAAATGAGTAACGATCAGCAACTAGCGCAACGTCGAGCACGACAATGACACTGGCGACGGTGTCAGCACTATATACGACATGGAAATGGAGTGATGAAGACACAAACCTTGTCGTTGTGTGAGTGGCTCCTCGCAGGCCTGTCCCACCCAGTCCGAGCGCGTGCAAAGTCTGGTGAAAACGTCAACCAAACCGTCAAATGGCACCTGCATCGACTTCAAAAAAGCGGAAGTACGACGACAACGAGGCCAAGGTCTCGTTTGCGCTGTCTAACCAGCCGAAATCGCAGCTGGGTCCTATCCTTGGTGAGTAGCTAGCACACTTGCTCGTGGTCGTGCACAGTTAAAGTGTCTGTTGCCACCACAGTTAATTTTCCTGCTATCAAACCACCCGAGTCCACCCCTTTCAACTGTTATCAGATGGAAAGGGGTGCTGTTGACCAGGACATCCAGTTTGCAGAGATGCCCACGTTAATTGCTGGAGAGAGCGATGATGTCGAATTTTTTTCTTCCTCGGAAACTCGACAAGCATCCGTTGGATCTCGGTGCGTCTACAGTGAGCCTCCTTTATTTTCATCTTACTCGACCTTGCATGTTTGCGTCCAGGTATTTCGTTGCGGTGCACAACAAGCGCACCAAGACGATGACGATTCGTGAGGCACCCCTCCACACCCTGACGCACCAAGTCAAGGCTCTCAAGTCTCTCAAACCCGCGGAGGTTTCTACCTTGCAGCGCCTTGAAGCACGCGCTGCATTGGGCGAGTCCTTCGGTACCAAGAAGGCAAAGCAAGCCATCAAGGCCCAGGAACGGAGAAAGGTGGATGTATCTGCGATGGAGACGGTTGCAGATCACCTACAGGAGAGCATTCAACGGAATACACAATCATTGCCCTCCAGGGGTATGTTCCTAATTATTACATATCGGGGTGATTGAGACACGTCCAACAGAGGAGGCACAAGCAACGGCTGACAGTGCGCGCTTAGTGCCTCCATACAACCCAGATGCCGAGACCCCGTCGGAAATCTACCCTTTGCATGACATCATTCCAGAAGTGGAATGGAAGACCTTATCACCCTCGCCGATCATCCAAGCTAGCTCTAATATGGAGCGAGTAGCCCACCTTACATATCGACGATTCAACTGGGTCAATCAACACTTACATCTCGTTTGTTCTTCTCCTTCTCCGAGTAGGACGCACATGTGAGTTGTCCTTGCCAGTGATTTACGGGGACTGATATGCTCCGTGTCATGGTCAGCAAGATCCTCATGTACATCTCCATTATGATGTCCTTCCGAAACCTCACTGCTCGTAAATTTGACAAGTCAACCATCTATGATAAACTGTCCGCGGTCCCTTGCATCATAGTCGATGGCCTTGTGTCTAGGTTCACAGAAACTCCGCGAGGGTCAACAGAGTTGGCAGCTTTCTTAACTTGAAGCCATGGCTTTACTGACTCGCGTCACCTAGGCCGCAATCGACATCCCAGACAGCAACACTGTTGCTCACACATATGTTTGCACTATGTCTTCGTATCGACGACTATGCGACGGACACAACGCTTATTGCGAATGATTTGGGTGAAAAAGTTGCCACGTATGTCACCATTTCAGCATGGGAACCTTTCCAAGGTACTCATACGCATTTTTACCCTTAGAATCAACACGCTATTCAAATCATTGGGTTGCAAGATGCGCATGTTAAGCATGCACGATCTCAAGCGACTCGGTCTTCCTGACAGTGCTGGAGAGACGAAGAGAGCCGTGCTCAACACGCCGTTGGAGTTTCCAAAGCCACGGGCCAAAAGACGCGCATGAGAAATGGTGGGATACATGTCCGCCCGCTGATACTGTACCCTGGGAATAGGCGGGTGGCTCCTACATGCGTACACAAAGTATGGACACGTTCTCTTTATTCATTCTCAGCTTCTGCATCTGTTGTGTGACCGATTCCTCGTAGTCCCTCGATGCTTGAGAACAGAGAGCAAAATGGATGAGATGGGAGCATTCCAATGAGGAAGGGGCAAGGACCGATGAAACTCAGAACCAACTGATTATCAATAAGCACGAGGTCACGTATATATATGTTGCGCTCCTGGGTATCCCTCGTCTCACGACGCTCTCCATCTCCGTACATCATCGGGGAACCCAACAACAGGAGAATTAGTTTGTTCGGGGAGCATTTCATTCCAGACAAATTCTCCCCAATAAATTGATGATCCTGCTGGCGATCCTTGGAGACTGATCGCTAATGCTTTGAGATGTGAAGTCCCCCATCTGCAGGGTGCGTGTGTCTAATGTTCAAAGCACTCGAGTCCCTTCAGTGAGCAATCGTGGGCTAAGACAATCGCAGCGGTATAGATGTCAAAGTTGGGAACGGAGTGTACGGTACACTCCGTTCCCAATTTTTGACATCTTGCCCGAACATCTCTTTTCAACGGTATCGCGAGGAGGGTGAAACCAGTCCTGCCTGCGGTAGTGGTGATGGTACAAAAAACCAGCGGGACATCCTGTAATAATAACGAGCGGAACCCCGACTCTTTAAATAGGCTTTACACAAGATGGGATGATGGCTATACCACCGAGGACACCTCAGAGCGCATTGTGCTTAGGTGTATCTGAAGAGGGCAGCACTTGCGAGCACAAGAGGTTGTTAGTTTTTTATTTTATTTTATTTGTTTTCACCTTCTGATATTTTAAATGGGTGAGTTGAATATTATTTTAAATGGGTTTAATGTACGGAGTTGCACTACGCAGATGACCTGCATCAGCCTCATCCTTGCCCTCTTTGGCATCGAGATCACTCCAGAGGCTTGTTGTAGCTTCTTTACGCCTGTGTAAGCTCAGCGCAGATGGCCTGACATCAAACTCGTCTGTCCTCTTTGGTATCGAGACCCTTCAGCAGCTTCTTTACACCTGTGAATTCAGTGAAGGTGTCATTGGTATCGCTCGCTGCGACTAGTTTCTTTGGTGATGGCCGTGAGCTAGATAAACGGGGAAAAAGACAACAGAAAGAAACTCACAGCTTTTCCGAGATAATCTTTGCTCTTGGAGTTCTTGATCTTGTTTTCCGAAGGACGATACAGTACGCCGACAGGCTGAGTGACATCAGGTGAGATTCCATCCGAAAGAGGAAAAGAGACGCGATCACGAACGATGCTGAATACGGTGTACCCCACGCCACGGTTTTGAATGGCTTCGTCAATAACATCGTGCTCATTCGTAACCTTTTGTCTGCCGGCCTCCTGCATATCTGTCAAACCTGCTTCCACGTAACCGAGATGTATTTGAGCGAGGCCTTTGTTAAACATGACCTCTGCAGAAAAGAGTGTGAACTTGAGACCAATCTGTTCATAGTTGCTAGGGGGCGATGAGTCCAGGACAGATCAGGTTAGCGAGGACTGACATGGCCTTGTTTCTACGGAGGCAGAAGTACGCATCCTCAAAGTTTAGGAGTGCAAGGTCATAGCGTTGCAAGAGAAAGTTGGATACGCCACATTGGAAGTATCTGGGAGCGAGAGAGATGAGAAATGGATAATAAATACACATACAGGATACCACCTGCACCAGCACTGGACGGAGGCCAAGGGGAGGTGCGAGCCTAGATGGACACTTACGCGATCGCAAGGTAAGAATCGAGGTTGGTTGCAGCGATGAAATGTTCGACGGCGATCTCGTGTTCGCCAATCGTAGCGTATATGAGGCCCATGTTGGTAAGGATCTTTGACGAACCTGCGATACGCTGGGTCGTGCATGCGGCTGAGTTATGACAAGTGTGACTGTGGGATGTATGACTGACGGAGAATATAGAGAGAGCACTCCCAAAGTCTTGTCCATCATATGCTTTGAGGGCAGCAGCCCATGTTTCCAGCTCTGCCTTGAGGGAGAGTGACATCGATTAGCAGCAAGGAGTGACGAGGTTAACTGTAACGGTGTTGTGTGCCAGACGCGAGTTTAAGTAAAGGATAAACAGCAAAAACAAGCAAAAGGAATGTGATGGAAAGGGAACAAGGCGAAATCGAAATGGACACAGTCCACAAGGCAAGTCGACAACGTGTAGACCGAAGAATCGAAACAACCATCTCCACCACGTGACCGGGTAGCGGGGTATATAACCACTCCTGCCACCATCACGCTGTCTACTCACGCTCAATCTATGCAGCTGCCACACCATCATTCTGATCATGCCGGACTCCTGTGCGTTAGAACGTAAGCCACTATGAATACTCTTTCACCCTCGCTCTCCCCAGCAAACTATTCTCTCATGTCGACTAGAATTCCGCAGTCCACGGTACCGTCCTCTTGCTACATATTTCCATGGGGAGAACAACGGTGACAGGATCAAGTTTCGGTCGGCTCTGGCGTGGCAGCACTATTAACGAGCTAAGTATCTCTGGACGCTCATCGATTCGGATGATCCTTATCTGACCGTTAAAAGGTCGAGGTTTGAACCAGATAGCTTCTTTTTGCTCAAGTCAACTCAGTGAACGTCTGTGCTTCCGGGTAGCCCACTCATCTCACGATGCCCTCCATGTCCATCAATCGTCGAGGAACCCAGCAACGGGGGAATTAGTTTGTTCGGGGAGAATTTGATTCCAGACAAATTCTCCCCCAACAAACTGATGATCCTGCTGACGCTCCTTGAAGTCTGATCGCCACTGCTTCGAGATGTAAAGTGCTCCCCTTGGCAGGGTGCGTGGTTCCTTCACCACTGCGTACCCAATGTTATAAACGTGCAGTTCAGGTTTCCTTCAGTAGGCAATCGTGAACTAAGACAGTCGCAGCAGTACAGACGTAGCGACTCCGAACGTTAGGAGCGGAGTGCACCATGGCCGAGAGCGGGCAATATCGGTGGATCTCCACTATGACGGCCATGTTTGTAACTACGCACTCACTACCATCACTACCTCGTGATGGATGTTCACAAGCACCTCGACTATGACAAGCCATAAGCAACATTCCCGAACCTGTTTCCCGCACCGTTGGTTCAGCATGATGCCAGCGGAATCCATGCGTCATGCGTCACGAACAACATTGAGAGCTCTTGGTATCCTCTCTCCACCTGGCTTCGCAGGCATCGAACATTGAAACCGGCGGAGGCGACGTTAACTCTTGTGCCAGCTACCTCTCCCACCAGGCTGCCACGGTCAGTCTTGCTCGTGTGCAGTAATTGGTCCATTTCCGCGTCACTGACGAGCACTTTTTAATCGCGACGCACTCTAGTTATTCTCGGCCACGTTGGTTGGGCTGGTGGCTGTCTTGCGACAGACTACATTCTTAGCGAGACCCATCATTACAACGGCGTTGGGTGGAATGATACTCTGATCATGTCGATGGCGCTGTCACCCATGACGAATGTGTTTGTTACACCAGTCGTGCAAGCTCGAGCTGCTCGTGGGGAAGGACGGCGAGTAACACAAGCGTCGGAGGATAGTGGCGCCGTTAGTTAGAGTGCTAGATCTTAGATGCAAATACAAGATTCGGATGAAACAGACTCACTCGTATAAGCACCATTACAACGACCGTTTACTCGTTTCGGCACATCAGGTTGTGACAGACTCTCCAGTCGAACAACTCAAATATGATCATACTTCTTGGGATCAATTTCAATGGGACCATATGAACAAATGAATCATTTAGCCTCCTAGCCTAGGAGGCCAAATGATTCATTTGTTTATATGGTCCCGTTGAAGTTGTTTCCCACTTCCAACGGCAATGAATGCAGTCTTCTCCATCAACAACTCCCAGGTTACCACCCCAACGACGACGATGTGGGTAGAATGTGCACGGGGATAAGAATAAACGCTCAGAGATGGTTATAGGTGTGTGAACTGATGTATAACCTAACAATCGTACGCCACCCGACTCATCGATCTGTTACAATGTCGGGCATCTTCTCGCGCGTAAGGCGGCGAATAGAGAGTGGTGAGCACCCGAAAAGACATTTGAGAATGATACTGACAGAGACCCAAGCGCCCAGTAAAAATTCTTCCTCCTCCAGTGCTATTCACCGACAAATCAAAATTGGCGCTCGAGGCACTATACCATCCGTCGCCTTCCTCGTTGATGGGAAGCACATCGTCAGCGGGGGCCGGGAAGGAAAAATTCGACGTTGGCGAGTGAAAGACGGCAAGGAGGTGGGGATACCATTGGATGCCCGGAGCACGGTTCGGAGCGTCGCAGCCTCACGAGACGGAAAGTGGGTCGTGAGTGGGACGGAAAGTGGCGAGGTGATGGTGTGGAATTTGGAGAGCCACAAGAAGGTGATCGCGTTCAGAGGGCACAGCGATGCGGTGTGCGCGGTGGATGTCTCGCCTGATGGGACGAAAATTGCGACCGGGTCGCATGACTTTACTGCCTGCATCTCGTTCCTCTCAACTGGTCAGCGAGTGCTCGGCCCCTTGGAACATAGCGACAAGGTTGCTGCCGTCAAGTTCTCACCCGACGGGCGCCTCATCGCCACTGCTACGTGGAACAGTGATTCCGTTCGGGTCTATGGCAGCCAGGACAGCCGCCTCCTCATCGATGCCCCAATCCAAGTCAGCTCGCCTGACAACCATTCCCTTGTGTGGACCAGCAATAGCAAACAGCTCTTCATCTTATCTTGTGATGGCAATGTCAGCAATGTCGACGTGTTTACTGGGACAACGCGCTTCCAATGGCCCATCCACAGCAGCAGTGGCCCTGGCTGCATTGCCATAGCGGGCAATGGTACATTCATCGCAGCTTCTGCGGACTCATCGGTCTCGTTTTGGGACACTATGACGCAT
>JBBPQW010000442.1:0-20162 GCA_038092695.1 Boletus rubropictus
TTCTATGTCAACACAACATACAATTGCTGATGATTGGCCAACGACAAGCCAAATGAGTGTACCCGGTTCTATTGAGGCATGTTTGGCATTATGTACGGGATACACATAGGATTTTCGGCATATGTCTAATAAACGCCTCGCAAAAATGGCCGTGTACTGAACGTTTTGTCCTACTTAGCCTAGTGTAGCCGAGCTACTAGTTGGGTAACTAGTAGCTCGGCTACACTCTTGAGACCCGCTATTAGCGGGTATGTATCTAGGGGATGTGTAATGGTAATAGGGTAACTATCAACAGTTCAATACAATATATTTGGTGACAATGCCAAGATATATGTGGCACTCTGCTTCATTAAATTCCCTCGTCCTGACGGCGATGGTGACTGCTTGGCCATGGATAGCCTCCTGCAAGATTCCAACCTTCCCTTCTGCTTTTGGCAAATCTTTCATGCACATCCAACTGCTGATCAGTGATGGATCATCGGATTTGGAGTGACATGCATCTCTGGCACATCCTTGGCACTGAGACAGGGCTCGAGCCTTCTGTTTTCTTGGCCGCTTTCTTGACGATTGTTTCCTGCGTATGGGGTATGGTGATGATTTTTCGTCAGAAAGCGTTGTTCTGAAACATCTGCATTGCACAAGTAGTTTGCATAGGCAACACACAATAGCAGCACTGGTTTCTATGGTAAAATCCAGATAGTCATTTGCACTCACAAATCTCAAGCAAGAGGTCAGATTAAGATGAGCACTACCGTAGGTGTCGAAGGTGAAGACTAGCCAACTTGATCCGAGTTCTATGCCGCCTGCAAAAAGTTCGACCCAATACTCGAACCGTTTTCTCTCGACTTACTCCACAGAGTCATCCAGTGTAGACCACCATGGACAGAAGGGAGGGGAGGAAAAATAGCATACCAGTCGTAAAGTGAGCAGGACATAAATGATGTGAAATGCAAAGAAAATCCATCTACGAGAGATGTCGGAATCGGAAAAGTCCCCTCAGTCACTGGTTCGAATAATTCATCGATCATACGATCACACATCCTCGACCACGCTTCTCTTTCTTCGGGGGAGGGTTCACTGGGTGGCTTAAAATGAGAGCTGCACACAAGAAAGACGTGCAACACTCACGAACGGCGCGGATAGCTTCGTCAAATACGGTCTTCAAACCCTTCTGCGTCAGAGCGGAGCACTCCAGGTATTTGACTGCCCCTATGTCTCGGGCCATGGATACACCTTGACTGTACTGAATGGGTTGCATACGGCTGATGGGCGTCTTCGATGGGTAATGGTGGACGACAAGTTTTTTCAAAGTACTAACCGGTCACGCAGTTTCTCGATGGTAGCAGGATCCTCTCGCAAATCCAGTTTAGTGCCCACCAAAACTACCGAGGTAGATGGTGCATGGTGCGAAATCTCAGGCCACCACTGTGGAGATAGGCATCGGCTTGACCACCAGCCTTGGAAATTTGATGGAACGTACCTTGGTCCTGACATTCTCGTAGCTTGGCGGGCTGACTAGGGAGAAGCAGATCAAGAAGACGTCCGTCTGAGGATAAGAGAGTGGACGAAGACGATCATAGTCTTCTTGTCCGGCCGTATCCCACAACCCAAGAGAAATGGTCTTGCCATCCACCATCACGTTCGCAGAGTAATTATCAAAAACTTTTCCCACGTTAGCGAAACTCGGGCGAATACAAGAGTAGTGAAAGTACCTGTTGGTATGTATTCACCCTGGATCCCTGCTATGAGTGGTCCTGTAGCGATAAGGGGTGCACCCAGGACTCACCGGGAAGGCGTTTGTGGTATAAGATATGAGGAGGCAAGTCTGACAGCGGACGATTAGCGTCACTATTGTGAGGCCATGATATTCTGTACATGCCTTTCCGACAGCACCATCGCCCACTACGACACCTTTTCGATCATGTCATAAGAAGGAAACGAGTCAAATTCACCGTACGACATACATTTGATGGCTTGCATTATGTTCGTTGGCGTTTAGTCCACAACAAAGACTCCGGGAGGGCTAGTGCGAGAGTGATTAAGCTATCAATTCCCGAGGTGAGGTCGTTCTCATAGAGAGGCCAAGTATGCTTGCCTGAGTTTAGCGCGAGAATAGACGAGCGACGTAGCGAAGGTCTTGCAGGACGCGAACAAGCCGTGCTTAATGCTAGCCTGATGTTCCTAGATGAGGACTACGCTCGAGAAGCAACGCCGCACCGAATTTTTCACACGACCTAACGGAATGATCACGCTGTGTAACGACGAAAAATACACGACGATTCCAAAACATTTTACAAGTAGGATATGCAACAAGTACAGAGATCAGAGGATCTAAAAGGCCTAGATTTCCACCTTCATGACCGTAAAACAAGGTAAAGACGACATCGACCACGAGGATAGATGGCCACGGGTAACACATGTCGTTTACTCAACGCTCGTGCGCCGTCTCTTCAGGGGGGGCGAACGTAAGTGCCTGTGGCTCAGTATCTCTGTCGGGGAACCGGGGGAACCGTCGTTGAGCACCCTTTCCACTTCTTCCTCATCGTTCTCCATAGGTGAGCTATCAATGCCATGATTAGATTGGGTCCGGCACGTGGACAATCGAAAGGGAGCCATCAAGCCAATTCCAAGGCCTACAAGACCAGCCTCCAGCTCCGGCGCACCCATATCAGAGTGACGAACATTCCTGACCACCGGGCTTTCAGCCTCGGAGGAAGATCCATGAGGCGATGGGGTTCTTTGGTCTGCGCCATCTCCACGCGTTGTTGGCTCTGACAATGGTTTGTAGAGCCCACCAAACGGATCCTCGTTCGAAGACCGGATAGGACTCTCCGTTCCAATAGTAGTTGTAGACGATAGTGGCGCGTTAGAAAGCCAGTCGCCGTGTAAATCTAACGAGGCATTCATGGTAGAAGGTTTGCGATAATGCATGCGTCGCCTGAGGCCACCACTGAGAGGGGAATCGTTAGCGCGTTTGCGAAGATCGAGCGTGTTGAGAGCTGGAAAAGGAGAATGACTGTCGGAGAACAGCTGACGCGGAGAGTCCCGAAATATGACGGGGGAACTACCAAGTGCATCGTTGAAGGGTTTATTGCGTCCAACGACACTGGACGGAGTATGGATGACACTCGAGGTCCCGAGGCTAGGAGAACTTGAATCACGTGCGGGAGCCTTGATAGCTGGGCTGATACCTCCCCGGACTAGCATGCCGAGGCATAATTCCCTCGCCCTCGAGTGTAATGGGTGACTCGGGCTTGGAAATCGCCAGGGTTGATCAGAGGGGAGACGTGGTGGAGAATGGCGAAATGAAGGTGTTAATGTTGGATCGTATGGGGACATGGGAAGCGTGATTCGCGCTGCGAGCGGAGATGAAGTCATTTGGTCGGACTCGGGATTATTCGATGCAATTGCTTCGGTAACGTTAGCTTCCAAAGCAGCGTCAATCGATGAATCACTACTCGGGGGATGAGCCAGCTCAGGAGAGTGTGACTGCTCAGCTAATGGTGTAGATGGTATGGGATCTTTCTCCTGGTCGTTCTGATCTCTGTTCTGGGCCGCCCTGTCCGATGGGACAAGAAAAAGTCTTGGTTTGGTTTTATTATCGCTAAGTTGATCCGTGGATGTCTTGTTAACTCGGCGTAGATCTCCCGATACATTCTCCTTGTCAGAAATAGTGCTACGATGCTGGTCCCCTGTTATGGCGTCAAAAGCGATCTAGAATGGACCACAAGGTAACCTACTGTTTGATCCTCGTCCACTACGACTACGATCATTTCCGTCGCGACGGTTTGACATTGCAATTTTATGCTTTTCGTACACATGACGTCGCCACATACTCTTTGCATTAACGCCTGCATATGTTCTTCTACAGAAAGTGCAACGTAGTCGCGGCTCTTCCCCCTCTGGCCAACCGTCAGGACCCAATGCTTTCAGATCCTTTTTCTTGGCTGGACACCACCCTCTAGGAGGCTCAAGCTGGGGGGGATAAGGAATGGCGTCAGGGTTTGTTGAAACGGGGGATATAAAGTCATTGGGATCCAAGAACCACTCGGGGTTGGTAGCCATGAGGGAATAGGAGAGACCTTCAGGATAAAGGTGGGCGTCTGGAAATGCGGTGAAGGGTGGGTGAATGAAGATGACGTTGGGATCTGATGGGGAAGGGTCCATGAGAGGTATATGCTGGGCTAGCGAGGCATGAATTCGAGCTGGAGGGAGGTTGGATGGATTTGGGACAGGTGATGTGGTCGCGCTGTGGGGTAGATAAGGTTTTGGATTGAAGGAGTCGGCAGCAGGGGTGAAGAAGGCGAGATCAGTGGAGGAGGAAAGACGGCGCTTGGGAGGGCGAGAGGCGACGAGATCCCCAGGGAAAGAGAGAGACGTGGGCAAGGTCGGACGAGTAAGCGACATGAGCCTCACGACTGAGAAAGGGGTCCAAGTCGGGCGGGGACGATATGACGGGAAGGGCGTCGCTGAGGACGAGAAAAGGATTGAGAATAGCTACGGGTGACTTATTTCCCAGTATTTCAAGCGGAGTTGACACGGTCCTCACAACAACGTGTTAGTCACGTGATTCATAATTAGACACTAGTCTACAACGCTAAGCTCGCATAGCTGTCGAGCAATGAGCCTCGTTGACATGCAAAAGTAATCCTCGCTCACCCAGCTATCATGATAAGGCCCCCGAGTGGCGTGATAGGACCAAGGTACCTGAGTCTTCCCAAACGTCAACAGTCCCGCCGGTAGTCGTACAGAATATGTACCGTTTCAAAATGAGCAACACGATGCTTCCCGAGAACAACACGCCGCCTGTCAGTATGGCTGGCGCAGCAAAGCGATGTGTAGAAAATCTGTCGTGCATGGACACGAGCATCAATCCAAGTCCATTGGCAATCTTGCCGTCTCTGGTCAGTTAGTGGACAATCCCCGCAAAGAAGCTGCGAACCGCATAGGTTGACGCTGTCCCCCATGCGTGGAGGTCATCAGCAGTGATCCCCGCTCGGTGTTTAAGTCCATGTGCGCCAAAGGCTCCGGTGAGCATTCCTGCGGAAGCTATGATGTTAAAAGTGTGCCCGTCAGCGATAGCATCGATAACATGGGTTTGGAGGAGACCAACTTAGGATAGCGCCTGACCTCCACACAAACGAAGAGTCATTTCTACCCAGCGCGAGGGGCAACAACGGCGACGAGTCGCTGGCAGCAGTAGTCATTGGGAGAATTCAATCACTTGAAGTCAACAAGTACATACTCACATAACCCAAATAGGCATCGCTGTTCAACTCGACTCCGACTTTTCGTTTGATCACTATGGGCAAGAGCCAAAAGAAAACTGGTAAAGGTCGTCTCGACAAGTATTATAAGCTTGCCAAGTGCGTGTAACCATCCGTATCGCACATCCCCGTGATCGATATTCCCAAGAGAGCAAGGTTACCGCGCCCGCTCGGCCTTCAAGCTTATCCAACTTAACAAGAAATATGCTTTTCTTGAGTCTGCGCGCTGTTGCATTGATCTTTGCGCGGCCCCAGGTGGTTGGCTCCAGGTTGCAAGCAAGTACATGCCAATCAACAGCGTGATCGTCGGTGCGGCGCGACCTCCATCAAATCCATCCCATATTGAATAATTATTCATTACGCAGGCGTCGACTTGGTACCAATCAAACCAATACCAAGAGTTGTGACGTTTACTGCAGATATTACCACCGTTCACTGTCGCAGTCTCCTCCGAGGTGAACTCAAAGACTGGAAAGCAGATGTTGTGCTTCACGATGGTGCACCCAATGTCGGCACTGCGTGGATCCAGGATGCTTACACCCAGTCTGAACTCGTCCTCATGAGTCTCAAATTGGCGGTTGATTTCCTCGTCAAGGGAGGAACATTTGTCACTAAAGTTTTCCGGAGTGTCGATTATAATAATCTCATTTGGGTGTTCAGCCAATTGTTTGCGAAAGTAGAGGCGACGAAACCGCCTTCCTCGAGGTCGGTTGTTATGCTATCATCATCACTCTATCTCCTGAGGAACATTTACAGGAACGTCTCTGCCGAGATCTTTGTAGTCTGCCGGGAGTTCCTTGCTCCAAAATACATTGATCCCAAGTTCCTTGATCCCAAATATGTGTTCAAGGATTTGAGCTCTGCGCTCTCTGGTCCTGACAAAGGTTCGTCAGCCAATAACGCGCAGGCCAACGTATTTCAGCCAGAGAAAAAACGCAGAAGGCGAGATGGGTATGACGACGGGGACTATACACTCTTCACTAAAATCTCCGCAAGCGATTTCGTCCGCAGCCTCGAACCTGTCAATGTGCTCGGTCTTGCAAATAAAATTACATTTGAAACCGAGGAGGAGAAACAGTACGAGATTTGTCTATCTCATTCTATAATGACCAAGATGGCTGTTGTACAGGTGGCTGGAACGTGGCAGTATTACTCCAGACATTCGAGTCAACTTTGAAGATCTTAAAGTATTAGGGAAAGGTGATTTCAAAACTTTGTTGAAATGGCGGATAGCTATGCGGGAGGAGGTGACCATTTTCAGACCATTGACTAGCTTTCACTCATGAGTCTCCCCGAAGCTTGGCTTGGAGGTGAAGACCAAGCCCGCTGCTGAATTTACAGAGGCAGTTGAAATATGTGAGGCGGTTACCGAGGAGCAGCAGATTCAACAGGAGGTTGGTTTTCGTCGAATCCAGTATTCCTCCAATTGACTTTCCACGTCAGCTTGAGAGACAGAATGCAGAGGCGGCAGCGAAAGCAAAACGTTCTCGAAGAAGGGCCAATGAAATAAAAGCCAAAACTATCCAACGACTGCAGCTGCAGATGACAGCTCCTTTGGATATCGGTCTTGAACAGAACGATACCTCACTGAGTACGGGTCAAGATGACCTGTTTGACCTTGTCGATACGCAGAGGAAAAAGGGTGGCATCGACGAGCTTGCCTCAGACGAGATGCCATCCGACGAGGAGGAGGTTGAAGAAGTGGAGGGAAGCGGCGAAGAAATTATTGGATCCGAAGACGAAAGGGAAAGAAGAGTCTTGGTGCTCGAAGCTGACCTGGATGTCATGTATGACGCCTATCGGGAGAAAATGAAGGAAAGGGACGCGAAATATCGGGTAGCAGAGGGGAGGAAGCGAAAAGGTGAATGGAGCGGCTTGGAAGGCGAGAACGACGTCGAAAGTGGTGATGACAGTAGCGAAAACGGTGGCTGGGATGAGATGGCGGCAGCCAAGGAAGTTGGCGACTCTTCTTCGGACGGGAGCGATCATGGCGAAGCTATTCCAGGCCAGAAACGCAAACGCCATAATCTGGCCTTCGAAAGACATACGAACGTTCAACCACCCTCCCGTACTGCGCAAGTTTGGTTTGGCCAAGACATATTCAAAGACGTGGCGGAACAAGTCGAGGACGATGGGCGTTCCAACATAGAGATGATTTCAAACTCAAGTGAAAGTCAACAGAGTGACCAAGGGGACAAGGTGATGATGTTCTCCTCTTGTCCTGCCTCATTTCTGACGACAACAAGTCCGAGACGAGTGATTTCGAGACTGTCCCTGATGAATCTCGGGAGAACGCCGACATGTGGAATGTTGAGGACGAAGATGCGGATCAAGCAAATCAGGTTCAAATACAGAGTGCGGCTTTAGACTTTGAGATAGGTCAAAACTCATCCCTTCCACAGGATACGGTCTAACCACTGTTGAGGCTGTCACTCTCGCACAGCAGTTGGTCAATCGCAGAACTACCAAAACGAAGCTGCTAAATGATGGATTCAATCGCTATTCGCTGAACGCCAGGGATGGTCTTCCTTCCTGGTTCCTCGATGATGAGGCGAATCATTACAAGCCCAATAATCCCGTCACGAAGGAGGCTGTTGCCACCTTGATGGCGCGTCAGCGTGCTCTTGATTCACGGCCGATCAAGAAAATTGCAGAAGCCAAGGGCCGGAAGAAATTACGAGCCACTCAACGCTTTGAGAAAGCTATGAAGAAAGCTGAAGGTGTAAACGCGACAGCGGACATGTCTGAACGGGAAAAAGCCCAGCAGATCGAGAAGCTTATGAGAAAAGGTACTGCGAAGGGAAAGAAGAGAGAGGTCAAGGTGATAGTGGCGAAGGGTGCCCATAAAGGCATTAAAGGACGGCCAAAAGGCGTCAAAGGTCGCTACACCATGGTAGATGCCAGGATGAGAAAAGAGGTGCGAACTCGCCTCGGTCAGTTCCAAAGTAACGATCTTACAACACTCCTTAGGTACGAGCTAGAAAGCGCAGTGAAAAAGCGAAAAGAAAAGGGGGCGGACGTAGATAGAGTCCGATTCCTTTTTTTTTTTTCTGACCACGGGGACTTGCAATCCCATGTCTATTTTCTTATTCCTTCGCATAACACGATTTGCGAGCCCCAAAGAGCGAGGTATCATTTGTCAAGGTAAGCCGTTTCTTGTCTATCTTTCTTGTTTCGCGATTCCAAGGATGCCACACTAAGCTGATCGCATGCTGCGAGGAAACGCTTCCAACTTTGTCCCCCAATAGTACCATCGAACTTCACCTAAAAGTAATTGAATTGAGCCTACGAGTTATGAGTAAACAAAGAACTGACCTGGCAGATTTCCACTTTCTGCGCACTCTGAAGATCCACTATGCTCTCACTACAGACTTCCACCAAACTATCCACATGGTAATCACTCGGGATAGTCGGTAATAAGATTGAATTGTTGCCTTGTCTCAAGCTCAGGCTATCGTGAAGGTAATATGCTCTTCCTTCGTAGTTGAGTGTCGATGGTGGATCTGGTTGTGATAGTCGGGCCTTATCGATCAAGCTATGGGAACGCTCAGTATCTCGATCCTGGTGACGGGGGGTTGACATACAAATTACGAAGCTTGTCAGCGTACTCCCGAAGGGCGCGAGGCTGCTGCATCAGAGTTATACCATCCGAATCAAAGATACAGAATTGTACGTCCATTGGGCTGAATGGTGAGACGTCAGAGAGTAAACCATCCATGTATAGCATACTGACCGGTCTGGCAACATCAGGTTGACGTACGTTTCTCTACCCAGTTGGCAGTTCGAATCCCACGGCTTGTTCCGTGCCTCGGGCAAGCTACCAGGCTGAGGAATATTTCCTTGAGATAAGAGGGGGTCCGCACTCAGATTCAACTCGTCGGATGGTGGCCTATCCTGGAGCTTCAGCGCGTTTTCAAGATCATGCATTGGTCGAGTACTGGCGAATGAAGGATCAGGAAGCTCGATTTCGAACTTCAAAATCTGCTGGAGTGGTTTTGAGATCTGGCCAGCTATTTGCGGCAATGTCCTGTAAACCAGCCGGTGTAAAACTCTTTGTTTACCAGCAGTGATCGTCATCACAGTGGACGGAACACTGCACAAATGAGAATGCTAGCAACTCGGGTGAAATCCAATGAAACGGACCTTGGAACAAAAGTCAGTGGTGTCCCGGAGGTTTCAACCCATCCTAGGATGTGCGGAAGAGACAAGGCACCTCTCAATGGAGGAAATATTATGGCTCGTGATGAATTATCGCTTGATGATATTAGTACATGGCCGAACCTAAAGATACTTTAATCCCCATCTAGGAATCTAATAATATGCATACGATGCCGTTATAATTCTCTGACGAAGCGAGGCACTTTCAAGCATGGTTGGGCAGAGGAGTTGGCTAAGCTCCACTCCACTCCTAGAGAGTAATTAGCTGTGCCAGTGGCCTCTTCGCAACAAAGACTTACTGGTTGAGGTTGACTAGGCGTGAATTACGAGTCAGACCGCCAGTTGATGTTATATTTTCATAAGAGTCGACACCCAACCAATCCGCGACCCGGCGCAATCGGAATGCACCACCGGGATGCATTGTCCACGGGAACGGGAAAGGAGTGACAAATGGATATATGGAATACTTGCGCGGCTCAGAGATTTCAATGGGTGAGTCACTTAGCGTACTGGGCGGATCGTAACAAACAGTATGTGTTTGTAATCCAACCTAGAAGCGCAATGCATCCCGGGACCTATGTCTCTCTTAGGAAAGGTACTGACCTCCGCTGAAGCCCGGAGCGCCAATTGTTCAGCGGCAGTGATGTTGCTGATATCCTTAGCACATATCCGGACCTGTGTGACAATGAGTAGGGGCTCATAAACTTTTGATTACGAATTCACACCTTGCCTTTATTACCATGATTCTCAATATACGCACCGGATAACCGAGATATGCGTTGCAACAGATCTGGTCGGATGGGACGACCAGTTGGAAGTTCAAATATCCTGTCAATGACGCCCTGGGAAGAAAGCGTTTGTAGGATGCATAAATATGTAAGAGGAGGAATTGTACCTTTTTTAAGGAGCTGACATATTCTGTCAATCCCTTTAGAGAGCCTCGTAAGCCTTCAACGCGCAGAGCGAGTGGGCTGAGCGTCAAGGATATGTGCACGTTGTATTGCGTCGACAACTGCAGCAGATCGGCTCCATCTGTTCTGGAAACGTGAATACAGTAACACGAAGAACTCATTGGTCACACCTTTTCCCATTATTAAAAACAGCTGGCAGGGTGTGACAGTGAATGCTGCAACATAGTTCGCTGAAGTAGATACCGCACGTAAGGGAGAAGACTGACACTTTACAAGCACTTCAGTCGTGTCCCGCCGCTTTCTCTCTATCTCTTTCAGAGACGGCCAACCCCACGCTTTCTCCATTATTGATTCTGCATATTCAGTCTTCCGACGTGATGAACGAGTCCATATCGGATCGAGCTTGTAGAGCTCCGTAAAACGGCGGAGTTGATCTTTGCTGAAAGACCGACAAAGCGTTTCCAGCAAGTTCGTGTACTCTACGGCGTAGCGTGATGAGTCTGGCCGCGAGAAGCCCTCTGGTTTATATTGTCCGATGTCGTCCAAGGTCGGGTCCAACTCAGCTGCCCTGATGGATGCAAGGTAGCGATCAAGCCGGGTCGGATCCAGTGGGTTTCTACTATTCGTGACTGCATGGTGAGAATCTATTCGCGTCACTCCACCTGAACCAGTGGAGGTGGAAGCTTCGGGACCTTGCCTACGGCGAGCGACGGAGGATAGTGCAAATTGCGAGTAGTAAGCTCTGGTGCGACGAGACAGTAGGCAGGATCTACACAGTGAACAACGCGCTGCACTACACCGAAAGACCTGCACAGACATTCAGGGTAGAGCTTGGAGCTTGGAGCTTGGAACGCAAAAAATATAACCACTGCCAAAATACGACAGACCCGCACGTGACCGGAAATGTAAACTAGTCCTCCTCCGCACCCACATACGACGCGACGATCAGCCCCTTGTCGTCGTCCTCTCCGATCTCACCCTCCCAACCGTTCTCTGCAAGGTATCTCATGAATTTAGCATCCTCGTCCACGAGGTCGACTCCCGTCTTGTCAGGCACGAAGAAGTAAGTGACAAGCACCCCAATAACACCGCATATAGCAGCGATAATGAAGGTCCAGCTTCACCGGCTGCATCAGCTGGGGTTCGTGCAAGCAAGACAAGTAATACTCATACCGTTTTCCGAGGTTAGTCTGGATTGGCGTGAAGGCTTGGGTACCGACCGCAGCACCGGTCTTCCCCAAGGCTGCAGAAATGCCATAGCACGTCCCACTGACAACTAGTTTAAAATCTCAGCGATCGAACATGCGTACAAACATACCGCACGGGGGTCGCATACGACCTGCACAAAGATCATTGAGCTTGAAATAACACAGGGAAGCGCACTCACTCAGAACTCGTCAAACCCAACATATCTCCTGGTCCCTGCGCTCGTGTGAACACATGAACTGGAACTTGAAACCCGAATAACTACGTACCATGTTGCCAAAGGATTGCATCAACCCATAGCTGGAAACCGACCCGATTAGCGAAGCCCCCTACGTTGATTCTACAAACTCACAAAACCACAAAAAGAGGTATTATGGTCGTGATTTTATTGTATGAAAGGCCGATAGTGAGACCCTGAAAGATGACTGGTTGGTGATTTGTAACAGGTTGGGGAGGAAGGAAACTGACAAACACTAAGTAACCTGAGAATCCCAACATCATCTAGAGAAATGATTGAGTCATCACACAGAACTTGGGCCCTTAACTCCTACAGTATTCCTTCTGCCTAACCGATTGCAGAGCCAGGCACCGACAAAGATACCAGGCAAGGATATCGCTCCAAGTAAAAGTTGCCATTCGGCAGTCTTCTTGATGTCGCTGTTGTGGATTACGCTGGAAATAATCGTCGCAGAGAACACACCGTTCGGGAACGTAACCTAGCGGTAGTACACGTTGTTCAAGATCTCAAGAAGCTAAGGAGCTGGTGCTTACAAAGTCGTAAAGGAACCTTGAGAAAAGTCAGATGCTACCCAGTCATTTGGCTTAGAGCTCGCACCATGCTCCGCAGGTACCAATGAGGGCGCGCCAATAATATTTCGCCACCAGCCAGTAGGGAACACGACCTATTATAGGATCAATGGTGTTCTCGTTCGGGATCAGAATATCTATTACGCTTGATTGCACCCTTCCGGTAAAGCTTGGAGCTCAGCATCCGCAAACGAAAGACGAGCACAGCCAAAGGTAACAGAATGCCAAATCCAAAGCAAACACGCCACACAGTCCCAAGATGTTGTTCCCCGGCCGCGGAGAGCACAATCAAGAACACGGAAACGGCCAATGGGCCACCGAACTGATTCAAAGCTGTGTTAGTGATTCGCAAAAGCCTCGATCAAAGGGACGGGAAATTTACAGAAAGAACGAGATTCGTGACCATGATAAAGACTGGAAGAGAGAGAGAAAATCAAGATGGGAAGATGGGGGGTAGTTGGGGAGTACCTGGCCCGCGTGCCTGGATAGACTTCTCATTCGCTGCTTCATTCGCGCTCGTCGATGAGGCGGGGTATTCTCCCCCAACACCCTACAAGAAAAATCAGTAGCGGGTCAAGCGCACTGAAAAAGTAGCTTACTACGCCGGTGATTCCTCGCGCAATTGTCAAGAACCAAAAAAGGCCAGATACACTTCCGTTGGCACCATGAGCAGCGGTTGCAAGAGTGGCACCAAGAACGATGAGCAAGGTGGTGCTCACAAGGGCAACTTTGCGGCCCAATCTGTCGCAAATTAGTCCAACAGAAAGTTGCCCGATAATAGCGCCTGATTCAGATCCGGATCAGATCGCCCCGACGATGGCGCTCGTTTACATGCACTGACCAACAAGAAGAGCATTTGACACTCGGGTGGAGACAACTGATGTATAATATTTAGGATAAAGTTTCTTGAAGACGACCTGAAGGAACACTCCAGAACTGACGACGAGCGAATGAAAGACAACCTACATTTGACATAGTCATCAAGTTGTTCTGATCTGAGACGCGAGTAGTCAACCGATTTCAGCACGAGCATGGAGTGAAAACTTACATCCATCGCTGATCAAACCAAAACCGGACGCAAAGATCGTAGCCCCAACGCTAAGCGACTCCTTTTCATTGAGTTTGTGGGCGGTTGCTTTGAGATCCGTTTCGTAAGCATTCACAGAGATGTTCCGAGGGGGACTGGTCTGGTCCCTCTCCAAGAAACCGACATCTTTTCCGTCCGACATGAGATAGCACAGGAAGGCCGAACTTGAAAACAGTTCTGAGGGCAAATTGGACTACCACAAGGAGCACTATATTGCGCAGTTTTATACAGGAACGCACGTGCTGTATTCAAGGATGGTAGGGTGGTCACTGGCAGCACGGCGCTGATTAGCGATGTCATTTAAAGGCACATACCTCTGAAGAACTGAGGCCAACTTCGACCACTTCGGAACGAGAATGAGTCTACACTGCGTGGCTCCTGAGGAGAGTTACCCCAAACTCGAGAGGTGATCGAACGAGATCCAGGATTGATCCCATCACGACTAACACTATGGAAAACGAGAGAACTTAGTGATTGCCTTTCGCACGTTCGTGCCACACCCTAACCCCAAGTAGCGACTTATCCCAGCCTCTCATCTGACCGTGCACTCATTGACAGCTCAAAACTTCTCCCCTCGTACGAGATGGCCATCCTAAACGGTACTTCCCCTCTCGACCTCGACGACGAGCTCGATTTTACAGACATTGAGGCAAAGTAAGCAACTCCGCTGACGCGCACGCCGTAATATTCATTGTCGCCCTCAGATATCACGTCGCCCTCGATGATAGCTTGGACAATGTAATCGTCGTAGATGGTGTGCCAGTGATTGATAAATCGAAACTCGACAAACTTCTCGCAAAAATTTCCAAAGAGTTCACCAAAAAGGGCGCTGCTCTGAAGCCCGAGAATATCTTTGTCCCCTGGGACAATGCTTCAGGGAAGAGCAAAGGGTATGCCATTATCACATTTCGGATCGGTAGCATTGATTACTGCCCGCCCTACAGTTACATATTTGTTGACGCAGGGAGTGCAGATGCAGCAACATTTGCGATTAGCGCCATGCATGGTCATCCTTTCGACGCAAAGCATAGCTTCCTTGTCAATCGGTTTATCGATATAGAACAATATGCAAACATGGACGAAACGTATGTTGAACCGAAGGTAGAAGAATTTCATGCAAAGGTTCGAGAGTGAAAGTCGTTTCTGTCTTTGTATTGACCTTTCACGTAGGAACACCTCCGGGCTTGGCTCGCCGATCCACAAGGACGTGATCAGTATGTTACCTACCGCAGTGATGATGTAGAGATACATTGGCATGGGAAACCATCTCAGTGCGAGGTTGCATACTCGAAAAAGGTCTGCCTTGCTATTGTAACAGTCACGTCCTTAACGCATTTCTCAGAATTGGACTGAACTCTATGCCTCGTGGTCTCCTCTCGGCACATACTTTGCAACACTCTTCCGGCAGGGTGTCCGCCTATGGGGCGGTCCTTCTTGGGAGCCCCAGCAACGATTTGCTCACCCTTTTGTCAAGTTGATCGATTTTTCTCCTTGCGAAAACTATCTCGTTACTTGGTCGCATGATCCTATTACTGTGTCTCCGACTCTCCCCCAAGGTCCCGAGTACTTTTCGCCGGAAGATGAAGGCAACAATATTGCTGTCTGGGATGTCAAAGCGGGCCACCTGCTCCGGACTTTTCCTACATCCCTTTTTGAAAGCGAAGATTCTCCAGTGAAAAAGCAGATGCAATGGCCCGCACTTAAATGGAGCGCCGACGATAAGTATGTCGCGCGAGTGACACCAGGTCAACAAATCAGCGTGTATGAACTCCCTAGTATGGGTCTTCACGACAAGAAAAGTTTGAAGATTGAAGGTGTTGTCGACTTTGAATGGTGTCCTCACGGCGACAAGGATAGGGACGATGGTGAGAAGACGATCAGAGCAGACAAAACACTGAAGAAAGCTCGGGAGAATATGCTGGCATACTGGACACCTGAAGTGGCTAACCAACCTGCGAGAGTTACCCTTTTGGAGTTTCCTAGCAGACGGATTCTGCGCCAAAAGAATCTGTTCAATGTCACCGAGGTTGGTGCGTTGACTTGTTGGAAATTTAATATTTGATGAATCTTTGTCAGTGTAAGCTATATTGGCAAAATCATGGCGACTTCCTGTGTGTCAAAGTTGATCGTCACACAAAAACAAAGAAATCGATATTCTGTAACCTTGAAATCTTTCGAGTCCGTGAAAAAGACTTCCCAGTGGAGGTAGTTGAACTCAAAGGTCGACTCGCCTACCTTGGACAGTCACTTATACTGACTGGGAATTTAGACACTGTCACAGATTTCTCATGGGAACCTAAAGGCGAGCGATTTGCCATCGTTTCGAGTAGTGATCCGAATCTCGGTAACCCGGGTCCGGGTATCACTATCAAGACTGACATCAGTTTCTATCAACTCGATCGAACTAAGAACGATTTTAGGCTCCTACGTATGCTTTATCCTGTTGTGTAATCTTTAGCGTTCCTAACGTATTATATTAGGCACGCTCGCGTCTCGTACTAGCAACACTATTCGGTGGTCACCGCGGGGACGACATGTGGTCCTTGCCACTGTAGGGTCATCCACGAAGTCCGAGCTTGAGTTCTGGGATCTCGATCTTAACAGCGAAGAACGCAGAGAGGGCCAGACGGCGGAGTGGGGCACCAGCATCCAGCAGCTTGGCTCAGCAGACCACTACGGAGTTACGGATGTAGAGTGGGACCCAAGCGGGAGATACCTGGCGACGAGTGCGAGTGCATGGAGGCATACGGTAGGTTTTACGATTAACTAGCGCTGATCGTTTCTGACTGGATTTAGCTGGAGAATGGATACGCGATCTGGGACTTCCGCGGGCAGGAACTCGAGAAGCACATCCTAGACCGGTTCAAACAATTCATATGGCGACCTCGCCCACGCACGTTGCTGACGAGGGAGCAGCAACGGCAGGTCCGTCGAAACCTGAAGGAGTACAGTCGTTCGTTTGACGAAGAAGATGCGGCAGAGGAGAGTAACATCAGCGCGGAGCTAATTGCGCATCGCAAGCGGCTGGTTGATGAATGGAATGCATGGCGGGCACGTTGCAAGCGTGATATTGCGGACGAGAAGCAGGGCAAGGGGCAGAGAGGGAAACGCGGGGGAGGCGAGGAGGAAAAGGAGGTGATTGAAGAGTGGATCGACGAGGTGATTGAACAGAACGAGGAGGTCGTCGAGTAAGAGTTGAATAGCAGATAGTGAACAGGAGTGGCTGTGTTGCATGTCCTTTGGCTATCCGCCTTGGTGTGATCTAATCGGCGCTCTGTCATGTCTCCCGTCGACTTGTCTCTTGCCTCACTGGCAGCTTCCACCCCGTCCACCCTCTGGGCACAACGTACGCGTATCTCCTCTCTCCTGCCATGGTCATCCAACTCATCCTCCACTGCCACAGCCTCAAAGGAATGGATCATTCCCGCCAAACCCAAGCCTGGCCGAAAGCCGAAGGAGACCAACACAAGCGCAATTGTCCCCAGAGACGATATCGTCCGTCCTCCCGTGCCCCAATGCTCGCTCATGATCTGATCTGTCCCCTCAGGATGAGGGTTCGTCTGGCAGTAGACGTGCGCAGAACAGGCAAGACCCCCGATATGCATACATCCGACGGAGCTAACTTGGCTCGTACAGAGTCGCCCAGCGTGCTTTTCGTGAACGCAAGCAATCACAGTTAGCTGAGCTTCAGGCCCGTCTGCATTCGTACGAACAGGGGGAAATCGAGCGCAATGTTGCTCTGCAGAACATCGCTAAGAAGATGAAGGAAGAGAACGAGGAGCTCCGCAAAGAAAATCAAGTACTCCGGGAGAGAATCGCTCGGATGGAGCAAGAACGCGAGGAACTCCTCGACAAGGACAAGGAGAAGAAACGGGCACATGACGACGCGTCTACGTCTTCTCTCAGTCTTCCTCTGACTGACGATTCCGCAAGAAAGCGAGCCAGGCTCGACGAACACGGGCAAGAAGCTCACCTCCCTGCTCACCTTCCGTCTTTCCCATTGTCATCGTCTTCCTTGGAGCCCTCTTCTCCCAACGACACCCCTCCGGCTGGCACTGGTGGACAAGACAAACACTCGAGGCGTCCAACCTTTCCCACACCCCCACCAATGAACAATCACCTTTCATTCACAACAACAAACGAGACAGCTGGTATTATGGACGGCCAAGATCCTGATGTCCCCTACTCCTGCGTCTTGTGCACCCCAGGTGCACCTTGTTTGTGCAGAGAAGTGACCATCCGACAGGCAACCAATAATTCCTTCCATCGTCTTTCTGTCCCCGGCGAGAACCTTAGCCAGCAATCAATCGTATCATTGGACGAATCCGTGCAGCTCGACACTCCTCCGATTACCAGTATGAGCATACTAGACAATTTGCCAGCCTTTCAGGCGTCCGTTCCTATTCGGCGCAGAACAGGTACTTCAGGGGCAAATCCTGTATTCTCGGTTACGCCCATAGCCACTACCTCCTCTTCTCAAGCGTCCAAGTGTTCAGGTGACCCCGAAAATTGTATGGCTTGCGCCGACGACAATTTCGGAAAGGCATTCTGCCGGGAAATTGGTCACACAGTGAACTCTACCCTACCTTGCATCGATTGTCCCCAAAGAGCTAACCAAACAAACGAAATTCTTGTTGGTGGCTGCTGCGGCGACATCAGTAAATGCGGTTCGAGTGGTATTGCACCCATTATTTCTTCGACTACCCCACCACGCGGGCCTGAAACCATACCGACGGACGACGCATGGCGTCAGCTCAAGTCACATCCCAATGTTGCTTTCGCAGACCTGACGCTATTGGCGGAAGTAGTTGCGCGCAGATCAAAGTGCACTGGATCTCGCGTTGTCGTATCGCCCGCATTGGGGTCTATCTCACGGGATCGCAAAGCACGGCACCCCTATCACAAGCCAACTACGTGTGAAGACCGGTCCGTGTTACTGACAGATCCTCACGAGCATTTCCGTCAACACCAGGAGCAGCGAGAATCACCGCCACAGCTAGTTCCACAACATGTACTCGTTGAGTGTGGGCAACGGAGGGTAAGAGAAGTTAATGCTGACAGTGTTAGGGAAGCCTTGCGGCTGTTGGATCAAAAATTTGCGCACATGCGATAGGAAATTCTTGACCTGTACTGCTTGGTTTTGTAAAAACACAGGTCACTCCTTTTCTTATGGATTCATATATACATTATCCCGATGCTACACCTCGAGTTACAGTGACAAAAATCCATCAATGGGATGATGGAAGTGCTATATCCGAGTCCACTCCCTCACCACCTGACGAAGCCTCTGGTTGAAGGTGCGTTGCTCCTGCGGAGTCGAGGGCTCCTTCCAAGCCAAGCCTGGCTTCTCTGGGTGACGAAATACGCGTGCCAGTTGCTTGAGAGATGCATTTTCAAGTTCGCTTGGAAACGGTTTTACCTGAGGCCACAACTCAAGCAAAACATTTCTGGCTACCGAATATGCTCCGACAGCAAAGTACGCATGAGCAAGGGCGTCGATGGCTGGCACGTCAGGCGGGACGCAGGCAGCAACCATCGTGCGGAAAGTCCTCATTGCTAACTCGGGTTCTCCCTTGAGTGCGTAGCCTGAAATAAGCACTGTCCACATCACCACGTCTGGCTCAAAGCCCGCTGCCTTGGCGGATCGCATGATGTGCTCAGCGGCCTGCATATCTCCGGCCCGCATGAAGCCATCCATAAGAGAGGTGTAGTGGTGACGATTTGGATGCATGCCCTTGTCAACCATATGGCGAAATACAGCTGTCGCGGTCCCGAGAGTGGGATTGGTGAGGCCTTCGTGCATAAGCCACATCGCGAAGGTAGCTCGATTGCTCTTGACTCCTTTGCGAGATAGGGCGAGAATGGTAGACCGGATGCATGAATTATTATGCGAGTGATGACGGCTACCACTGGGATCAAAGTTTTCAGAATCGAGAATGTGACGATTCGCTCGGAACCTCAGGGTGCGATGCCGCCTCATTGACGAGAATTTCGCGGCAGTTGTATCCCACCCGCTACCATGAACTCTATACTTCTCTAAGCGCAATGCATTACGAAGGATGATGTTGAGATGCCGAATAGTCGGACCATGAACCTTGCGTGACATACTGCGCAGCACTTGGGTCAGCTGGTATGTTTTGATGTGTTTCATACGAGCGAGGTAATTGAGAAAGACTTCGATAGTAGTCGCATTTGGTTGAATACCGCTAGACCGCATGATACGAATGATGAATCTTGCGCCACTGAGCCCGCGGGTTTCCATGACCCTGGGCAGGATGGCATTGAAGACATGAATTGTCAAACCAATGCCCTGTACATTGATAGGGAGTCGGGGTATGCTTTTTACGCGGAGACGGGCGAGTACTCTCTGGGCATCCGTGTCTGATCCGAGCATAGCAGTCAACAAATTCGCAGCCAAGTCATCACGACCGCCGAGACAGTAGGTACGAATGAGAGTAGCCACCACGCCAGAATCGGGTTTGACGCCAAGTTCGACCATTCGGTTTAATACTTTGTGGACTCGATGGAATTGTCGCTGGCTGTTGAAATAATTGATCAAGATGGTGAATGTAGCCACATCCGGGTGGATCACGGGTGTTCTTTCGGATGGAGGGGCAAATGTATGGATGGGCGAGGACATGACGCCGTCGGCGCCTGTGGTGGTAATACCTCCTGGCTGGTGGACGGTTTCTCTTGTGGAAGTCGCAGGGGCGATCATTCGGTTGA